>JANVCQ010016006.1:0-12770 GCA_025531925.1 Erythroxylum plowmanianum
TAATGCAATACCTCTCTGTATTAGCAACAAACAATGTACAATTAAAAAAAACATCAGCAACTCTCTGGTATATCCTAGAAATAGAACCGAAGAGTGAACAACATAATGCAATACCTCTCTGTTCAGCCAGAAGAAGTAAGCAAAATTCTTCCCCTTGTCTTCTTTTCAGGCACCCGATTCAAAAAGCTCTGTGTCCTAAACTTGAATGACAACAAAGAAAAGGATTAGAACCAAGCACGCCCAACCTCATACACATGCAAATAGAAGAGTAAACAATAAACCCACAATAACAACAGAAGGATTTGAGATCAACCCCGTGAAAAGTCACACTTGGCATATGGAAAATAAGTAGGAAAAAAGGGAGGAGAAGAGAGAAGCAAAAACCTTCCCAAAAAAAGGTTGAGGAAGAGAGGAACAGTAGAAAAGAAGAAAGAAATGAGACAGAATAAAGAAACGCAGATGTGTCTGTGTAATGTAATCAATGCCCACGCAACCTATGAGCACTTAACGCCTATCTCTATCAAAACCCGACCACATTAAATTGGGTTCAGCAGCTTTGGCATTAATTTTCTTTAGCATTTCCCAACTAAACAGCCCCAATCCAGAAAAGTCAAGGATGAGCTTCAAACGTTGCAGGGCAGGGCCAAAATAAATGGAAATGGATTCTACTTCTACCGCAGTCATCACCTTTGAGTTAAGTAGAACGAAGCAGCGAAGATTGGTAGGTAGAAGATTGGTAAGTACCGCGAGAAAGCCCAGCGTGCGACTGCGAGAGACGAGGTTGTGTAGAAGATGGGATGGACGACGCGAGAGACAAACAATCTCCAAAAATCACAGGTCTTGGGAAGATGGGGACGAGGACGTGCGAGAGAGAATGAAGGATCAAAAGGAAGAAATGAAAAATCACAGGTCTTCGGAAGTTGGGAAGGAGGACGGGCGAGACACGGGCGAGACACAGAAGGATGAAACTTCAAAGGGGTTGGGGTAATTTTGGGACAGACGTGTTGTCTTCAGCCGGAGACAGGGACAAGAGGCTTCTGTCCTTCAAAATGGCGAGTGACAAGTTTTTCTGTCCCTGTCCATCGGAGACAGAGGACAGAAAAACAGGGACATTAACCAAACGCATCTAGTGCACAGGATTTTTGCGTCTTGTCAACTGTCCCCAGTCCCAGGGACAGTAACCATACGGGGGGTAAGATTACTAGCTAGCTCTTCAATTCCAAATTTCTATCCAAAAACAGAAGGCAAGACTTGCTTGGTACAAGGAAGGGCACTCTAATACGTAATTTTTTTTCATTCCATACTCTTAGCCCATCGAAATACCAATAACATAACCAAGCTGCTGGAAAATAATGGTCAAGAACATTTTGAAATTTTTAGTTTGGTCCAGATTTCTCGTAACTATTCCCTTGATCTTATGGGAGCCGATAATGGCACACTGCTTAGTTTTAATACTTTACATCTCTTTAATGTTGACATAGATAGAGAAATCAAAGACTCCTTGATTTTACCTTTCACAAGAGATGACATTAAGTGAGTTCTTTTCAGTCTTCACTCATCTAAATCTCTTGGCACTGATGGGTTTACTGCTTTATTTTTCCAGAAGACTTGAGATATCGCTGGGTAGTTATTTACTGATGCTGCGTTGGAGTTCTTTGAATCTTCCAAGATGCTTCAAGAAATCAATCACACCTTTATTTTCTTGATACCTAAGAAGCCTAATCCTTGTATGATGGGTGACTACCATCCCATTTCTTGTTGTGCCACTATATAGAAGGTAATCTCCCAACTACTTGCTGAGAGATTGAGAAAAGCTATCTTTGTTCTCATTCATCCTACTAAAGGAGCGTTCTTTATGGATAGATAAATGAGTGACAATATTATGTTCTTATAAGACATGCTCAAAGACTATAACTCTAGCAAGAGTCTTAAGAGCTGCTTGCTCAAAATCGACTTTTATATGCATTTTATTCGGTTTGTTGGAGTTTCATCCAGGTACTCCTAGAAGCTCTTAGACTATCTAGTAAATTTGTTCATTGGATTATGTCTTGTATCATTTCACCTTATTTGATCATTCTTGTCAATGACATTCCATCCATTCGTTTCAAGCCAAGCAAAGGTATTCGATAAGGGGATCCTTTATCCCCTTATCTCTTTACACTTGTTATGGATGGACCATTTTGCCTTCTGTCTAAGATAATACATAGTAACGCTGATTTTCACTATCATCAACATTACAAGAAACTTAATCTACTGCACTTTGTGGAGTTGATATCCTATCTCTTCAGAGAATCATGCATCTGTTAAACATATTTGCAAGCTGGTGTGGACTTACCGTTAATATGCAAAGACCAACCTTCATGTATCTAAGGATGTACTCAACCTGAATGAAATAAGGCGAACTACTAGACTTAGCTTTAGTTCAGTCCCCTTTAGATACCTAGGTGTTCCAATTACTTTCTCTAACCTAAGCTTCAAGACTATCTTCCCATCATTGAAAAGTTGAAATCAAGAATATTGGCCTGACAGAATTGTTTTTATCCTTTACAGCCAACATTACTCTTATAATCTCGGTTATTAATAACATACATATTCATTACACTGCTCATGTCACTTTGCAAAAAAAAAAAAGCTATCAAGGAGATGGACAAAGTTATGAAATCTTTTCTTTGGTTTGAAAGAGTGGATAACTTCAAAAGAGCTAGAGTGAAATAGACTGAGGTAACTCTTCCTAAATGTCAAGGCAGCTTAGAAATTATTTCTATATCATCTTTACAAAATGTCTTAATGTACAAAATGTTATGTTGGTTATATCAAGATCACAGTGCTCTTTGGACAAAATGGATTCATGAATATTATCTTAAGACATCTAATTTTTGGCAAGCTGATTTTTTGAAGGAGGGGTCTTAGATCTTAAAGCAAATGATGAAGTTGCGAGGTATTATATACCCTTGTATCAAACACAAAATCAGAAATGGAGCTCAAACATGAGTTTGGTTTGATAATTAGTTGGACGTCATTCCTCTCTTGCAAGTTCTGGATTTTTCTAGCTCACGGAATAGAATGCCTTCCAACTTAAAAGTCTCCTCCTTGATTGTAAATGGTGCGTGGCTAGGTCATTTAAGAGGTTTTCAATCTTTAATACCTCTCTTCCCTCCTTTTCAACATACTATGAATGAAGATACTATCTATTAGAGTCTTCTCTCGAATGGAACCTTAACGAATCAATCCTGTTATAAGCTTTTCTCTGTTCCTTAGTCTACAATTCCCTGGTTTCATTTTTTGTGGAAAGCTTCCATTTGTCCAAAAGTTACGTTCATCACATGGTTGGCTATAAAAAATCGATTACTTACCAGTAGTTAATGGAGTGGGAGTGTGGATGCCACTTGTATCTTATGCAGTAATGAAATTGAAGACTGTGAACATTTTTTTTCGTATGTAGTTTTTCCAGGGCTATATGGAGTCACCTCCTACACCAGTTGCCTATTTTAAACTAGCAGCTTCGAATGGGGATATGTGTTAAACTGGATGATCAATAATACCAGAACATCAAAATCTCACATTATATTGATCAGCGCTGCTTTCACCATTTCCATATATCATATTTGGCAAGAAAGAAACAATAGAAGATTTGTAGCTAAAAGGGAGGATAAATACATGGTTGCCAACAAAATCCTCAACTTACATATATGTCAAGAACGTCGAGTATCTCCTTTCCATTGAAATGAAGAGTAAATGGTTACTTCAACAACCAAATTTTTTAATATATGTGTATAGTATTTGTATCCTAGTCCTTTTGGCAAACACTAGTTGACTTAAAGCTTTACACTCATCCCTTTGGTTGTAATAGTTTCTACTATAGCAATACAACTTTATTAAATTAAAAACCAATTAATTTAGGTGTGCCAAAGTGTGAAATAACTTTTTCAAAAATTTGACTAAAACCTTAGCATCATTTGTAGGTAAAGCTTGCACTTCAACCCATTTAGAGACATAATCAACAATAAATAGAATGTATCTATTAAAAAGAAACTGAAAATGGACCCATGAAATCAATACACTAAATATCAAATACCTAACACATAAGAATGAAAATTTGAGGCATCTTATCACAGTGAGAAATATTACCGGATCGTTTGTAACTATCATATAAAGCTACATACCTTTGGGCATTCTGAAAAGTTGAAAACCAATAAAAACATAACTCAAGAACTTCCTAAGTCGTCTTATTCACATTATTGTGCCCTCAGGCTAGTCCCATATGATGGATTACAGTTAGGAATTTGGAGTTTATTTGTCACAATTAGAAGATTGATGGATTAAAATGTACATTTAGACTAGGAAAAATTTCAAGTAGCAAGACAAGTTAGCATGTGAAAATTTAGGATGACTAACCTATAAAATAAGTGACAAATGGCTTAGGAATTTAGTGACATTTGGCAGCCAAGAAGGAGGATATATATCTTGCTTAAATAAATGATAAGTGTCTTTAAAGAAAGAACACTCATCCTACACCATGTGACCAACACATTCAACTTCTTTTGTTATGTTTCTGCTGTATACTCTCTCCTTTTTCTCCCTCTCACTACCAAAATCCATGCCTCACCCACACCTTTGGATTTCTTCCCTAATTCTATACATTACCACCCCAAAACCCATGCAAAATCCATCATAAAGATAGCTTTAGAGGTAGAATATTGTTACATTTTGTTGTCTTCTTCTTATCATTGCCAAAACCATCCTACTCCTTCACTGTTCTTGAAATGTTCTTACATGCATGTCAGGCAAAGCAGGCTTGATACATTAAGGTGGCATTTGAGCTAAACAAGTAAGTGAAGTACTAATATATTGTGGTAGGTGTTAGTAGAAATTGTGATGATTGATTAGGGATAGATTGAATGTAGTATTGTTGTTGAAATTATGCTGGAAAATGATGAATAAAAGGAGTACCTTCTATTATGTTTTTGGATGCATGACGACAGTAGTTTATAAGTTGTTATCTAAACTTTTTAAGTTGTGATTTGAAGTATAACTAATGATGAATTCATGCTAAAGATAGGTGTTATTGAAGCGTTTTCAAATCTGGAAAAGTTAGGATTGCAAGTATGATGGTATAAAGTGAATGGTAATGAAACAAATGAGCATATTTTTGTGAGATTTAATAAAACCAATATGGAAGTTAAATTAACCTGAAATGAAGTAATCTTAAGGCTTAAAGGACATGAAATCTAGAAAATTTCAGGTGTTAGTGATGTTTCTAAGCTTGTAAATTTTGTGAAGTATTGAAGATAGTAAAGTTACACACATTAGTGATGTTGATGACAAATTCTAGAATTTTAATTTTCCTTGTGTATATGTCAGAACAGCTGAAAAAAAATCACTTCAAATTGGTATATTTGGACTTGATTAAGGCTAGGAATGAGCTTAGATTGTTTCTTGATTAATTGGTTTAGAGCTTGATAAGTTTATGTAGTTAATTGATGTCATAACCTAAAGAATGGACTGTTTTGATGTAGTCGTGTTCAAAGCTAGAAATTATGATTTGTTCTAGGAATAAATGAGTTCTTTTAATGCAAACATGATCTTAAGGACATAAGTAATGTGTATAAGGTGTGGGTGAATGAGAATTGAAGAACATGCAATAATTATGAATGAGAATTGGGAAAATGTATTAATATATATTGCTGGAAAGAGTTTGGTGAATGTATAGATCGAGCTTGCTAAAATTCTGGATTTAAAGTAACAATTATGTGCATGTTGTAAGTGTAATGTATGGTAAATGAATTTGGAGTAAATTAACCTAACTTAAAGGTCTAATCAACTGAATCTGAGGAGTCTAGTTAGAGTCATATGCAATAGTATCCCATTTTATATTATATATTTGGTACTGAGATTGAACTAAAAAAATGTTGTGTAATGTATATGTGGATTTTGAATTGTAATGACATATGTGACTTTTATGTTGGTGAATGAAATGGGAAGAAATGAATATTTAGAATGCCTATGATATCTTTGATGTACATGATATGTTTGATGCCTTTAATGAGTTAGTTTGATTGTCCTAATGTACCATTTTCATAGAGTATGTTCTTGAATATTCTCTACTATGTTGGGGCTTATGCTCTATGGAAGTGGTATGTTATGTTTGGTATCAGAGCATAGTTTTCCATCCTTAGGGACATACATGAGCATTTTAATATGGCATATAGAAAGAGACTCATATAGTGATCATTATTGTTGTTTGTTATAGGTCATCTGCTATAGGAGATTGTGTAGCAAAATTAGCTAATCTTGAGTCAATGGGAGCCAAGAGAGAGTCCCCTATACCTCAGTCTGAACAAACACCTTAGAGAGTTCCTGAGAGGAGAGAAAGGCGGTACGATAAACTTAGGAAGCAGGGGGCTGTAGACTTCTATGGAAGTACAGACCCTACCGAGGCATAAGGTTGGCTGGAGAGAACAGAGAGAGTATTTGATCAAATGAACTGTGAGCTTGATGAGAGGTTCAACTATGTAGTCTCTTTACTTTAGGGTCTAGTCTATCAGTGGTGGAAGAAAGTTTCAGGTAGCTCCGCCCGACCTTGCAGACTGACTTGTGGAGACTTCTTGAAGGTCTTTAAGGATAATTACATGCCAAAGATCTATTTGGACAGGAAGATGAAGGAATTCATCGATCTGAAACAGGTAAATCTCACGGTAGCTGAGTATGAGGTATAGTTCAATGAACTATTGGGGTATGCTACTGCTTTGATCCCAACTGAGAAAGATAAATATAGGCATTTTAAAGATGGATTAAATATGGAGATTAGGACAAGGTTAGCTATTACAAATTTGAATAGTTTTATTGAGCTGCGAGCTGCTTCGATTCAGATTGAGCAGTAATTGAAGGATGAACAAGGAGTGTATAGACAGGAGTTTGGGATTAAGAGGTATGGTGAGTTTTAAACTGACTTTGGTAGGAAATTTAGTAAACACTAAAATAGATCATCGCGATCACAGCCGAGATCCAGGCAGTCATGGTTTAGATCTAGAGGTAGTTATGTTCATTCTGGTGGTGGTAAAGGTCAGGCATATGGAGGATAGACTTATGGTACAACATATTCCTAGTTGTGAATACTGTGAAAAAAGACATGGTGGAGTATGTTGGAAGGTATCGGGAGCTTGTTTGCATTGTGGATCCTTAAAGCATCAACTTATAGACTATCTAGCAAGTTTAGGAGCACAGTCTGGAGTAAGAGGAGGATCAGTGATGGAGATGACTATCCAATAGAGCAGAGTTAGTGGAGTAGGACAGAGAGGTGGAGGTAGGGGTAAAGCTAATTCAGCAGGTCCTAGTGTTAGGAATAAGGTACGGAGTAACCAATTATAGTCCCAGGCCAGGATCTTTGCTATTACGAGACAGGAGGCATAAAATTCCCCAGATGTTGTTACAGGTGTGTTACATGTCTTTAACTTTGAGGCATTTACATTGTTAGATCCCGGATCTACACATTCATTTATTGCCCCACATCTAGCATCTAAATTGCATTGAGAGAGAGAGATGTTGAAATTTGGCTTAGAGTTGAGAACTTCAGTAGATAGTACTATAGTGAATGGAGAAGTATGTAGAGGGTGTATTATTTGGGTTGACCAGGCTAAGTTGAAAGCTGATTTGATAGTATTGTAGATAAAAGAGATAGACCTTATTTTAGGTATGGACTGGCTTACTGTTCATAGGGTTATGAGGAATTGTTACACTAAGGAAGTTACTCTTGAATCTTCTACTCAACCAAGGGTGATATTTTAAGATGTTAGTCAAGCAGTGCTAGCTAGACTGATTTCATCAACGAGTGCTTTTAGACTGATTCGAAGTGGATTTGAGGCCTATTTAGCCTATGTGACTGATACCCGAGTTGAGCAGACATAACAAGATATTCCTATTATTAGAAATTTTCTAGATGTTTTTCCTACTGAATTATCGGGATTACCACCAGATAGGGAAATGGAGTTCACCATTGACCTTATCCCAAGTACTACTCCTATACCTATTCCTCCTTATAGGATGACATTTATGGAACTTAAAGAATTTAAAATCCAATTTTAGGAGTTACTAGATAAGGGTTTTATCAGACCCAACGTGTCACATTGGGGAGCTCCAGTTTTGTTTGTAAAGAAGAAGGATGAGATTTTAAGATTATGCATTAATTATAGGCAATTAAATTGGGTGATAATGAAAAACAAGTATCCCCTACCGAGAATAGATGATTTACTAAATCAATTACAAGGAACTCAGGTGTTTACTAAACTAGATTTGAGGTTAGGGTATTATCAATTGAAAATAGCAGAAGCCGTTATACCAAAGAGTGCATTCAGAACCAGATATGGACACTTTGAGTTTTTGGTGATGCCTTTTGGATTGATGAATACTTTGGCGGCCTTTACGACCTTGATGAATAGAGTATTCCAACCTTACTTAGATCACTTTGTTATTGTATTCATAGACGATATCTTGGTGTACTCAAGGAGTAGAGAGGAACATTATGAGCATTTGAGGTTAATTTTACAAATGATGAAAGAGAAGAAATTGTATGCCAAGTTCAGTAAGTGTAAATTCTGGCTTGATCAGATGGTGTTTTGGTGTTCTTGGGTCATAGAGTATCTAGATAAGGCATACAGGTAGACCTAAAGAAAGTTGAGGCTATGATGAAATGGGCAACACCTAGAAATTTGTCAAAGATTCAAAGTTTTCTTGGGCTGACAGGTTATTACAGGAGGTTTGTTGAGGGGTTCTCATTGATTTCAACCCATTTGACAAAACTTTTGAGGAAGAACGTACCTTTTCGATGGATTGATGAAAGTCAAAGGAGCTTTGATGAGTTAAAACATCGATTAACTATGACACCGGTGTTGGCTATTCCATCTAGATCTGGAGGATATGTTGTAAACAATGATGCTTCACACCAAGGGTTAGGGTGTGTTTTGATGCAGTATGGTAGGGTGATTGCTTATGCTTTGAGATAGTTAAGGCCTCATGAGTTCAATTATCTAGTTCATGATTTAGAGCTTGCTGCAGTATTGTTTGCTTTGATAATTTAGACACATTATTTATATGGCAAAACATTTCAGATTTTTACTGATCATCAAAGTTTGAAATATCTGTTGAGTTAAAAGTAACTAAATAAGACACAAAGCTGGTGGATTGAGTTGCTTAAGGATTATGATTGCACGATAGAGTATCATCCAGGTAAGGCTAATGTTGTAGCTAATGCATTAAGCAAGAAATTTAATAGCAGTGTGGCACAAATTCAATCATCGAGGTTACCAAATCTAGTTTAACTGAGAGCACTGAATGTTAAGCTAAGTTTGGGACAGAATGAATCATTATTAGCTTCGTTAAAGCTTAGACTGGTGTTATATGAAAAGATCAGAATAGCTCAAAGCAGAGACCCAGAATTAGTGAAGATTATAGAGAAGTTAAAATAGAATCTGAGTTATGAGTTTGACTTAAGAAATAATACATTGTGGTTGAATAAGAGATTATGTGTACCAGATGTTGATAGTTTGAGAAAGGAAATTTTGGAGAAAGCACACATAACATCCTATGCTATGCATCCTATGCTATGCATCCTGATACTACTAAGATGTACAATACTTTGAAACAAAATTTTTGGTGGCCAGGGATGAAGAAGCAAGTAGTTGAGTTTGTTGCCAGGTGTTTAACACGTCAACAAGTTAAGGCAGAGCATTAGGCACCAGTTGAGAAATTGCAGTCATTACTTATTCCAGAGTGGAAATGAGAGAGGATTACAATGGATTGTATTATGAGTTTGCTGAGAACTCCAAGGCAGCATATGCCATATGGTTCATTATTAACATATTAACAAAATAAACTCATTTCTTACCTATTAGAGATAATAACACATTAGATCAGTTAGCTCGGAGAAATGTAAATGAGATAGTGAGGCTATGATAGGTGGCATTTGTACATACTTTTCTTAGGATAATTTGTTATTTAATCATGATAAATTGATTGTTGTTAACTTGTTAAGGTTATGTTTTGTCTTAGTTTCATATAATTGCATGATTATGTCTGAATGTATGTGAATATGCATGAATGTGTGTGAATTAGGTCTTTAAGATTAGGTTTTGCATGGCGTTGTTGCACGTCTTTTTCTTACATTTTGTTGTATGAATTGAATGTGTTTTGGGCATGATTAAGTGATTACTTTTTCTATTAATCAATAGGTTTGAAGGTGGTTTTAAGGGATGGAACGATAGAAGAAAGGAAAGCTGGAATTTTCCTAGGCTGACCCACCATCAAAGTTAAGCTTTCGTAAGATACAGTTCTTATTGTATGTTTTTCTTTTAATCCAAAAGAAGGATATATTCAGCTTCAAATTTGTGAAATAACGGCCTAATTTGGATAAGAAATCAATAAGATATCATGAATTGAAGTCAAGATATAAAACAAAGTTTTTTGGAAAATTCCAGCTAGCAACTTCCTCTTTCATACGTCATTTTAAGCATTAAATAGGGTATAAAAACTCAATTTTAAACCCTACAAAAGGGGAAGGTCAGGCAAGACATCCAAGGGAGAGAGAAGAACACATTTTTGAGAGAAAAACCAAGAGAATTCAAGGTGGAATCAAAAGATTTCAAGGAGATACAAAGCTACCACCATAGAATTCCAACTTTGCTTTTCAACAAATAAGCCTTATTTCTTCTCTTTTCTTGCTTATTTGTTGTATTTTTTTTATTGAGAAGGATGCATGGATATGTTATGAATATTTTGTATGAGATTTTGATGGATTTCTAAGTAGTTAATAGGGTTTTTATTGCCTAAACTATGTAGTACCTCACTTTATTCAATGTTATGGATGTGTTTGATGTTGTTTGATGTTTATGGTATATGGCTTTCCATACTTAGCTCACATAGTGATATGTAATTAAGAAATATGTTAGTAAGTTCCATAATAGTGGGCTTTCATGAAGAACACTCCATATAGCAAGTTACCTTGCCATTTGGAGAAAGATCTTGAATGGAAAATAAGCCTTTTGGAGTTGTCAAAGATGTTTTAGTAAAAATAGATAAGTTTGTGAGTCCTGTTGACTTTGTCATTCTTGATGTTGCTGAGGACATAAAATGTCCATTGATTTTGGGATGCCCATTTATGAATATTGGTCGGGAATTGATTGATGTGAATAATGGTGTTTTGATTTTACATATTGGTGATGAAAAAGTTGAGTTCAACATGAATAGGTGTTTGAAAAATAGGGAAGAGTCGGATTGTTGTATGAGAATGGATGTGATGGATGAGTGTGCGAAGGAGATAACTGGTAGAATGATACAAACAAAGAGTGAGAGGGAGTTAGAATTGTATGAAGATGAGAGTGGAAAGAGAGAGAAGGATAGAGAGGAAAAAGAGAAAAGTGAGAAGGAACCTTTGTTGAGGTCCAAGCCATCCATACACCTTCTAATGAGAGAGCACCACCCTAGAGTTACCTTTACCTTCACACCTGAGGAATACATTTATGGGTGAAAATCAAACATTAACTGTGATTATTTCAAACAAGTTGAGTGATGAATAAGAAAAGAAGGTAGTAAAAGTTATAAAGAGGAGGATGAAAGTAATGGGGTGGTAGATATTAGCCATTTGAGGGATAAATCCGAGTGTTGTCATGTGATGCGTAGAATAAATCTCATGGAATGATGTAAACCAGTGAGGGATAGGAAAAGGCGTTTGAATCATAATATGTAGGAAGTTATAAAATAGGAGGTGATTAAGTTATTGGTTGTAGGAATTATATACCCAATCTCAGACAATGAATGGGTAAGTCTAATTCAGTATATAGCAAAGAAAGGCGGAACAACAGTGGTGGAAAATGAAAAGGATGAGTTGATTTCCACACGGATGATCATTGGTTGGAGAGTTTGTATGGATTACAGGAAGCTTAACTCAGTGACAAAGAAGGATCACTTTCTACTGCCTTTCATGGACCAGATGAATGAGAGAGTTGTAGGACATGCATTCTGTTATTTCTTGGATGGGTATTCCGGCTACAATCAGATATTCATTTATCTAGAGGATCAAGCCAAGACAACTTTCACATGTCCATATGGTACTTTTGCATATAGATGGATGCCGTTCAGACTTAGCAATGAACCAGCTACGCTTCAGCGACGTATGATGGCCATTTTTACTGACATGATTGAGGATTTTTTTGGAGGTATTTATGGATGACTTTTCAGTGTATGGAGATTCCTTTGAGCATTGTTTGAAAAATATGGATAAGGTTCTCCAACGGTGTGAAGAGGCCCATTTAGTATTAAATTGGGAAAAATGCCACTTCATGGTTCAGGAGGGAATAGTCTTGGGACACAAGATATCTTATAGAGGCATTGAAGTGGATAGGGAAAAAATTAAAGTCATCTTTAAACTTCCTCTGCCAAGTAATGTTCAAGGGGTCCAAGCATTTTTAGGGCATGCCGGGTTCTATCACTGATTCATAAAGGATTTTTCTTTAATTGCTAAATCCCTTACTCAATTGAGTATGCATTGAAACATGACACATATACATGTGCATGATTGTATATTCATATGATTAAACAAATTAGTGATTTGTAAACTATGTGTGTATGTATTGCATGACGATAGACGTGCAAGGTGATCGTCAACATCTGGACATTGTTGGAACATCGAGGCAATAGCTTTTCTGGAGTGTACTGTAAGTCAACTTAGATGTGTAAACTCATTTATATGTGCTTATGTATGAATTGTATGTTTAATATGG
>JANVCQ010016041.1:0-12767 GCA_025531925.1 Erythroxylum plowmanianum
TGCAATAACCCTTCAAGATGATGTGCACGCTCAAGTTAAGTTTCATGATTTTCGCAAGAGGTTGGATTTCGAAAACGAGATCCAACAACCCTTGTGGGATGATGCTTAATAAGAGTTTTTTGAGATAATCCTAAGGATAATATGCTCAAGTTGTATGATATTCGATTAAGAGTTGGGTTCCGATAACGGCGCCCAACATCCACTCACTAATAAACACATCAAACAACCATTGAAACATAAAATTAAGATCAAATCATTCCTCTAAAACAATCAAACAATTATAAAACATAAAAATATCAATAAGAAGACAATTCTAATTCCTAAAAACATGATTATCATCTAAGAAAGCACTTAAAAACACACTTAAACCTCTAGAAAAGATATTATGTTTTATATCTATCAACATCCTTACACTTAAATCTTTGCTTATCCCTTAGCAAAACAAACCACAAAAAAAACAAAAAAATAATCATACATCAATGAAACAATGGCCTAATGACATCAAATTCATGGAATTAGCTTATCCTCAAACACCAACCACTTTAAAAATGACATCGCATTAACTTATTCCATTCATGTTTATGTACTTTGATTTCAATAAACATATCAAACGAAATATTAACACCCTGTTCATGCACCTACGACACTTATGAGTATGCACTTATTATTATTGACCTATTAAATAGGTAAACTATCACTGGTTAACTCTTCATGAAATTCTTACTATTTTTAAAAGAACAGTAGGTTTAATTTTATTGCGAGCACTGTTTTGACGCGAAGGCAAACACCTTATCATAAATGTCTCCTAATTACTCCACTAGGTTACATTTTTTATTTAGCTTGGTTAGAGAGTCATTATAGTCTTTTAATGTGAAAACAAACATTTTGTTACGAGTGGCCTTAGTTACTTAGCTATATCACAACTCTCAACTGGCTAACAACTTTATTCTTAACCCAATTTTCTTACAACGGACAAATATAATAGGAATTTTATTTAACATAATTTTTCTATCACAATTTCTTAGCCTATCTCATTTCTTCTTAGTAAAGCACTCTCATGAAAGGTTACTAATGATGCTGATAGATGCATAATTGATCATATTTATACCTTTTATTTGATGTATTTTTACTTGATAAATTATACTTTTATTGTATATTTGATACCTAATTCGCTCCAAGAGTGTTTATATGATTATATGGTATAATTGCCTTCACAGACTTAAAGGAGAAGAATTCGGAAGAAAATACATCATAAAATGAAGATTCGAAGCATAAAAGGGATGTAACCATACATCATCCCATGCACCTTTCTCAGACCATGCAGATTTACAAATTTTGGAGATTTTAAATTATGCATGGTTTGATGCATGACCGTGCATTAACCTGTGCTTCTCCTAGAACCCTAATATTTACTATAAAAAGACATATTCCAAGGAATAAAGGAGTAGAATACATATAGAGGTGTTCTGAAACTCTTAAAGGTTACTCAAGGGGTGATTTTGATATAGAGAAGTGGAAAACTCGAAGAATTCATCAAAAGATCCAAGAGAATAGAAGATCAAACATCAACTTCAAAAAATATTCGATAGAAGATAATTAGGGAGATTTAGAATTATGAACCCATTATTTCCTATTTGTTTTTTTATTGCCTATTGTTTGAATTGTTCTTAAATTATGTGTAACTAAATCCCTTTAGTTATTGTAATTCGATTACGTGTTTAATATATGCTTTAATAGATCCAGAATATTAGATCATAATCTGATTTCATATATAGAAATTAGGAAATCCTGTTTATGAATAGATCTACCATAGTTGGAAGGACTTTATAATGACCCTAAAGATAGGATGACATAAATCTTCCGAATTAGGGTAAAAACTAATAGCGGGATTCACAAATTGGTAAAGCAATGTTATAAATTTTAACTTGAGTAATTGGTTGAAAACCTTAGGATTAATTGTTAGTAGACTTGACGTCAGCTATTAGCATACCATGGGAATCTCCATGGTCCAATAAATAATTAAAACAATTACATAATAAAAGATCAATAAATTAATTTTAAGGGGATTTGAAACCTAGATACTAATTCTCTATTCAATAAATTTCTAAGTGAATTCATAGTCCTCTTTTCAATCTTGCTACCTATTTCTTTTATTTATTTAATTTTTATTTTTTTAATTAAAAAATCACAATCAATATGTAGACTCCATAATAGGATAACGATAACTACTAGTAATCATTGTCCTCATGGGATCGACCCATATTTACCGATACTAGCTACATCTACACCATGCACTTGCAATTATTTCAATATTGACACCTAGAAAAATTCAATTAAGTTTTTGACGTGGTTACCTAGGATAATGATATTAGGAAAACCTTAGTTTTATTAATCTAGTCATTTCTTTAGCTTCTTTTATTCTGCTTTAGTCTTATTTTTGGTTTACATTATTTTATTTGTTTATTTTCATCTTTTTAGTTTTAGATTTAGACTCTTGGTTAATTTATGACCCAGAGTACATACGAGAACTTACTAGACATGGATCCTGAAATAGATAAACTACTCAAAGGAATCTTTATAGGATTAATTTACAAGATTTTGAGCTAGATTGTCGGATGGAAGGCTTGGAAGCTGACGTGATGCAAAGAAATTGATACGTGCTTAATTGATTGTTTAATTATTTCATAACATTTAGCAATTAAGGACATGAAATTGCTTAAGATACTTTGATTCATATGTGATTTTAGGCACAATTTGGAAGCAAAGAAGTTAAAGTGAGTCGAAAGCTTCATATTTTGGCTATTTTCCAAAGATTCATATTCAATTGTCTTCGTCGAACAAAAATGATAAATATTGGAGTAAGTAAAGACAAGAAAATCAAGATGATGAAGCTAATGGAAATTGCATGTGACAACCTCATGCAAGAATGAATTTAATGGAAAGCATTTTGGAATGATGGTAAAGTAAGTATAGAGAAATGCATGCTATAGGTGGATTAAAATAAGGACGAAAATGGTATCATAGCAAGGAGAAGCGATGAGCAAAATGTAGCACACAGCTAAGGAAGGAGTAGAAAATGCATAGCAGCACTGTAAAAAAAAAAAAAGAACAATGCAGATGTTGTGCATAAACGCAAATGTTTTCAAGAGTTACGTAGGTTTTAAATAAAGGAACAGTAAGGTGGACCAGAATTAAATGGAGAAATAGAGAATAATAGTAGGGAGACATTTTTAGAAGAGGGACTTTCGATTAAAGCAAAATAGGGATTAAATAGGCATTTTGGGCTAAATCGAGTGGGAATTTTGGGAGTTTCGAGACAGCATGAAGATGGAGGTAAGCTCTCCACCATGAGGAGACCCATAGAGAGGTAGCTTCCCCACACCAGTTCGGAGGCAATAGATGCCAATGACTCGGTCAAGCACTTTTTTAGTTGTTTCTTTCTCTCTTTGGAAATTGATCATGTTATCCTATGTTAATTGATTTGAGTTTCGCTAATGGATAATTATATTCTCATTATTGTTCAATTATTTATGTATGAACCAATTAGGTATTCTGAAAAGATGATTTGAATGCATTCATTGGATTGATATTTACAAACCCATTATTATAATTTCGATATAATATGTAATTATTATATTTGAAATTCACGTGTAGCAACTAATGATTCGTAATCATTAGGGATAGCAAAACCTAGCTTAAATGACATAATATATGTGATTGTTACCTTGATTAATCAGCGTTCCTAATTTGTAATGCTACTGCCTAATTAAATCTATAGATCGTATCCTAGCTTATTCGATAGTTAGGCTTAATTAATGATCATATCTTGATTAAACACTACCTAAGGAAAAACTCAGGTTAACTATTAACCCATGATTAGTAGTCTCTAGGAGAGGTTTGAGAATAACAAATCGTTGAAAAATGTTTAATTAGGGAGTAGGTCGAGATTGAACCAAAGAACTAGATTCCTAATGAATTCACCGCTTTCTTCATTTTTCATATGTTTTCTTTAATTTGTTTCATTAGGTTAGGTTTATTTTATTTTCTTATTTCTAAAACCAAAACACCTTAATCCTAAACAATGATTAATTCCATTTCATTAACTTTACACACAGTCTCTGTGGGATCAATCTAGAGTCATCACTACTATTAGTCTAGTTTATTTTGATTAGCGTTACGATGCACTATCAATTTTGACGCTGTAGCTGAGGAGTGTGGTGTTTTAGTTTTTGTTTATGATTTTAATTATTATCTTGTACATATTTCTTTTTAATTTGTTTCTTTTCAATTATTTCTTGATCTTTTCACTTTTCTATTTAGTGTTTATGTGTTAAAAAAATGACATGGATAGAAGTAATTTCTTTTATAACTCTTATTCTTAATCCTATAACCAAGTTTGGATTGATCAAATTAACTTTGATTATGGATGGGATAACCATCAGAATTACTTCTACGATAGTTTGTAGGATGCACAACAATTCTTGTATAGACCAGAAGCTTCCTATCACAAATTTGGTTTATCTCTAAAAGAGTTGATAATATTGTGAACGTTAATACTTTGCAATTGTAGCATAATACTCCACAATTCTAGTAGGATGGAAGGAAATTTCTGCAAAATACATGATTTGACGTCCAAGATTTAGAGAGCCAACACAACTCAGGTACATCTCTGGAAGAATTGCTTAATATTATGGCTATTAAAAATCTTCAAATTCAATAAAATATGCAATATTTCAAACAAAATATGCAACAACCTTTTCAGTAAGGTTTACAACAAATCCAATAGGATACTTTGCAATTCCTGCAAGATGCATGCCTTGATGGGGAGATATCACTCATATAGAACCGCAAAGTGAAGAGGAGTAGTTATATCAACTCGAGGTGTACCCAATATGTGTGGTGAAAAACTTACGGAGTGATAAGAAGCTTGAGAATTTTGAGAGAAATAGTCTAGGAATTGTTTGTGTTACAGAAGTTGAGGAGGAGCTTGAAGTAGAATATGGTACATCATTTAGCTCGAAGGTGAGTACTAATTCCATGATTATTTTTAAGACTAACTCTTCACCTTTACATAGTAGATTGGAGGAATTAAATGAGGAAGAAAAAGATGAATAGACATTAGAGATATTTCTATAGTGCATAGACTCAGTAGAGTTTGGATGTTTGAATATAGGGAAGATACTCTATATGAATGATGATTAACTAAGATCCTATCCTGACGAATCTCACATGGAGGAGCCACTTGTGACACCTGAAGATCACAATTTTGTCATGTGAGGAGGAAACATAGAGTCAAGCTAGCTATCCTAAACAAAGGCACTTCTTAGGAAGCAACCCGAGGGAAGTAAATTTATTTTCTTTACATTTTTGCATTACTTTTTTTTCATGTGTGTTTTTAGTTGTTTATTTCTTACTTGTTTTTAAGTTTTCAATAAAATGACAGAAAGAATAAAACAAACAAAATAAACATTTTCTTGTTGCTTCTAAGATTATATAGTCATGATTAAAGTATGAATTGACTAGAGAATTTCATAGCAACTTTAACATGTACTTTTACTTTTATGATTGGTCGATATGTATTATCTTTAAAAGAGTTGTGACAAGTGGTAAAAAAAGTTGGTGAGATTTTGAGCCTTGTTAGACTGACACATGCATTTTAATCTCACTTTCTTTTATTATGTGTGACCTTCATGACATATACATCCTAACTTTGCCTTGAATTTCTATTCAAGACCATATTTTTATAACATGCATTAACATGGAAATGATTAGTTATTCTTTTCTTTTCCGAACTACATTAGCCAAATAGCCTACCTATTAGCTTTTCTTTATATATTAACCACATTACAAGCTTTAACCCTAAACAAACATCCCTCCCAAGCCTTAAAGCTAGTGGAACATTTGTTGATTGTTAAGTTTGTTAATATACAAAAATATAAGTGTGGGGGTGTACATATATGTGGGTTGGTTATAATGTTAGGATGCTATTTTATATCTTATCATTGAAATTCCCATGTTGATGTAGTTTCTTTTAATTTTCATAAAAAAAGAAAAGAAAAAGAGAAAGAAAGAAAGAATGAAAGAAAGAAAAATGTTTAAACAAATGTATCTAGGAGGAAGTGCTTATGAGTTTGAAATATTGTTTATGATTAGTCTTTCCTCCTAAAGTTGTATTTAATGGTTATTTGAGTTGAGTATGAGGTAGATGTTGGCTTGGAAGAGTCCACCCTTTGTGGTTTTAATATATTGTCATCAATTCTATGAGCGATCCCTTCAGATTGGTATATACTTCATGTGGTTTGTGTATGAGAGCTCAAGTTTGAGTTGTGAAACTCGTTTTTCAATTCATCATAGTTGATGTACACAATTGTGAGTGAATGTTAGTTTTTGCACTTAATAGTTCATTGAGTGTTTCTGGTTTCACTAGCTTTAATGGCTTTCAAGTTACTTGACTCAAATACATCTCACATTTCCTTTACCCACATTACAACTTTGAAAAGTCCTTTGATTCATGATTTTGCATATGAACCTTAATGGTGGAGAAATGAAATGATATGAAAAGTTGTGGATTATTATGATCATGAATGATGTTGAGTGTACTCGTGGATATATTTTAGTTAAACACATTTTTCGAGTCTACCATTAGATTGCTCAGTTTTTGAAGATGATAAATGTTGATTAATCATGTGTAAAAGCTTGGAATATTGACTTCTTACTATGATTTTTGAAAGTCATTCATCTTTGTTTATGATTATGTATTCTTTGAACATATGAAAAATGAGTCAATTTTTTTTTAGTCTATGAGTTTAATTTTGATGTTTTGCCCGAGGATGGACAAAAGCTAAATATGGGGTAAATTGATATATTCTTAATTGATTATTTAATTATTTCATAACACTTAGCAATTAAGGACATGAAATTGCTTAAGATACTCACTTTGACTCATATGTGATTTTAGGCACAATTCAGAAGCAAAAAAGTTAAAGTGAGTCAAAAGCTCTATATTTTGGCTATTTTCTGAAGATTCATATTCACTTATCTTCGTCGAACAAAAATGATAAATATTGGAGCAAGTAAAGACAAGAAAATTAAGATGATGAAGCTATATGGAAATTGCATATGATATCCCCATATAAGATTGAATTTAATGGAAAGAATTTGGGAATTATGGTAAAGCAATTATGAAAAAAAAAACAAATGCTATAGGTGGATTAAAACAAGGACCAAAAAGACATCAAAACAAGTAGGAGCAAGGACCAAAATGCAATGCACAACCAATGAAGGAGTAGAAACACAATGTAGCACTATTAAAGAAAAGAAGAACAACACAGACAACGTCTACGTTTACATTTTTAAGAGGTGTGTATGTTTTAAATAAAGGAACAGTAAGGTAGACTAGAATTAAATATAGAAATATAAAGTAATAATAGGGAGGCGTTCTTACTAGAGGGACTTTGATTGAAGCAAAATAGAGAACAAATAGACATTTTAGGATTAATCGAGTGGGAACTTTGGGAGCATCGGGAGAGCATGAAGATGGAGGTAAGCTCTCTACCATGAGGAGACACATGGATGGTAGCTTCCCGATGCCGGTTCAGAGGCGACATCGATGCCAATGACCCGATTAAGCACTTTTTTTTGTTTTAGTTGTTTCTTTCTCTCTTTAAAAATTCATTGTGTTATCCTATGTTAACTGATTTGGGTTTTGTGTATGGATAATAGTATTCTCAATATTGTTTGATTATTTATGTATGAACCCATTTGGTATTGTGAAAAGATGACTAGAATGCATGTTTATTTACAAACCTATTGCTAGAATTTTGATATAATCCGTAATTGCTATATTTGAAATTCACGTGTGGCAACTAATGATTCGTAATCATTAGGGATAACATAACCTAGTATAAATGACATATTATATATGGTTGTTGCCTTAATTAATCAATTTTCTTAATTTGTAATGCTACTGCCTAGTTGAATCTATAGATTGTATCCTAGCTTATTCGATAATTAGGTCTAATTAATGATCGTATCTTGATTAAATACTACCTAAGGGAAAACTCAGGTTAATTATTAACCTACGATTAATAGTCTTTAGGAGAGGCTTGAGAGCAACAAATCATTGAAAAATGTTTAATTAGGGTGTAGACCGAGATTTAACCAAAGAATCGAATTTCTAACGAATTCACCACTTTATTAATTTTTTGTATGTTTTCTTTAATTTGTTCTCATTAGGTTATTTTTATTTTATTTTATTATTTCTAAAACCAAAACCCCTCTAAACCTAAACACTGATTAATTTCATTTCAACAACTTTATACACACTCTCTATAAGATTGATCTAGACCTACCATTACTATAATAGTAGTCTAGTTTATTTTGACTAGCATTATGACACGTTGTTGGTAATCTTACAATATAGCTAACCAACCACATACAATGTTTGACTACGCTTAGCCAAACCTAACTGGTGCTGAATCCAGTATAGTGAGACCAATTGTTTAGGTAAATAATTTTGAAATTAAGCTGAGCATCATCTAGATGGTGCAATAGTTAGTCTAATTCGATGGACTACGAGACAAAGACTGCAAAATGCATATCTCCAACTTTTTAGAGATCTGTGATACATTTAAAATTATTAGAGCAAATGATGACACCATTAGATTGCGTAATTTCCATTCTCCTTAAGAGGAAAGGCTAAGTAGTGGCTGAATTCGATGCTATATTGTGACTTACTATATAGGATCAAATGGCAATTTTTTTTACTAAAGTATTTTCCCTTTGCAAAGCCTGCAAAGCTAAGGAATGACACCTCGTCATACTTATAAATTGAAGGTGAGTCACTGTATGACATATAGGAGACATTCAAAGAGATGCTCAGATGATGCTCTCATCACAGACTACGACAAATTTTTTATAATGGGCTAAGCAATTGACTTATTTGTGAGTTAGTTAATATTGTAATAACCACAAGTGCATAGTATAGTTGTAGCTAGTACCAATAAGTACGAGTCGATCCCATGAAGATTGTCATTACTAGTAATTACCTTTTTCCTATTATCTAGCCTATGAATTGTTTTTAAAATTTTTTAATTAAAAAACCAAAACTAAGAAATTAAAATGAATGGGCAACGATATTGAACAGAGATTTAAGGAAGCATTTAGAAAATTATCGATATAAGAAGATTAGTATCTAGGTTTCAAATCCCCCTAAACGTTTAACAGATTGATCTTTTATTATGCAATTGTTGGAGACTCCTATTGTATACTATGTTGGAGTTATGTAAATATAGTGCGTTGGAAAGCAAGTGTATTTACATGTAACTTAATTTTCTTCAGTCATAGTTTTGTAATAAAAATATTTATTATTAATAAAACACAAGAGTTTGGTTTTTTATGAGCATTATATATCTAGTCATAAAGTACCGAGATTCATTTGTAAGTAATAAATATATACATAGAGATGTATGGGAAATATGTATATTATAAAAATCTAAAATAATGGATTCACAGTTGAATAATCGAGTTAGTCGTTTGATTATGGTTTACACTATAGTGTTGTCATTTCTCTCCATGTAAATAAAGGAGTTTATTTCAAGGGAATGATGAGTTTCATATCATAATAGTGGTCGACTATCGATAATGGCATTATTAAATGAATCTGGAATCAAGTATGTTTTGAAAAATAAAGTAGGCCATTACTTTAGTCTAAAAACATACATTTTAGCATTTGTTTATTATGGACCACAATCTTGATGAGTAGTGAACTCATATATGTTTTATTATAATTCTTGATATGATTGGAATGGATTTTTATAGAGTATTAATCCAGTGTTTGCATGTCAGAATTATTAATTAAAACATGTATCAGGAAACATTAACTCAAATAAAGAGTTTATAGCAATATTATCACTTCTAGATATTTCATAGAGATTGATGATTAAACTGACGCCAAGAGTTTGATGGACTAACTACCCATCAAGTCTTAACATCAAGATGAGATCTTGTGTGTTAATCAGCATATATAGTAAAATAGGAGATCTAGAAGGAAAAACTAATATAAGGGCAAAACGGTAATTTTACCCTTTGTTGTGCGGATGGCTATAATAAGATTCATAATAGGGTTTGCAATTAGACATATTATTTGAAATGTGTTCTCATAATATTTAGTAATTCAAGAGTTCAACTAATTGTCTTTAATGGAATGACATTTAGTTAATAAGTTAGAATTAATTCTATTGGCATTAAATTAATTATGGGCTTATTGGAGCTTGAATTATCTAAGTCCAATAAGATTCCCCACTAGGCTTCAAGGAAGGTTATCAAGCAAAGTAAGAAATATAAATGGAGGTTTTAAAGCCCATAATTGAATGTTGGGCTCGCACCAATTAATGGTTAATTAAAAGGCCAAATGAGAATTTATAAATGGGCTAGACTTTTGTTTAATTTAATTAATTAGAATAATTATATTAAAACAAAATTCTTAAAGAAATGAAAGGGAATTTCGGTTTTTAATTGCTGAATGTGCAGCTGCACATTTAGCATTGAATTGCTAAATAAAGGTGGTATTTATCATTCATTATCATCATTAAATGGAGTTATGATCTTACCATTAAATGGTTTAATGGTTGTTTTTTTAATGATCGCATGTTATATAACCTTTTTAGCATTCATTTGATTAAAGATGAAAGAGGTGTATTTGATGGATGATCTTCCTTCTTTCATCACTAAGACTAAAATTGACATGTCATTTTAGGTTATTGGTCTTTTCATATAGCCATCTTAAAACAATTGAGAAGAGTCTCATTTAATGACTTCTTTATGTTTGATTAAAGAAAGGTGTGATCATTGGATGGTCTTCTCTTCTTTCTTTTCATGCATAACCGAAATTGACAAGACGAAAGAGAGATGTTCTTGCATTTTTGGACTCTCTCTCCTTTCATGCATGTGTGAGTCGAAATTTGCATGAGAAGTGTCTTATCTTTGGCTTTTTTCTTCTAAGAAAAATCTCCTCCAATGTTTTCTTCTCCTTTCCCACCAAAGGATCTTGTCAACCAAGTTATCCAAGAAGAACAAGTGGTAGATCAAATTAGTTGAGGATACAATATCAAGAAGAGGATACAATAATGAGAAGATGATACATCACTTAGGAGAGGATATATTGTCGAGGACAGGATAGCACAACGAAGAGTTAAAGTTGCAATGAAGGAATCGGTAATATAATCTCCATCTTGTTCTTATGATAATTATTTTCCATATATTGTATCATGTATGGCTTGGCATGTTGATTGGTTATTTTGCTTCCGCTGTGTTTTTATTTCTAAAAAAGTTTTTAAATCTACCCTTTTAGCCAAATCTTGCTTGTTTTATTTTCCGATCTAACAATTGGTATCAGAGCCTTTTTTATTAAGCATGATTTTGATTCCTAAATGTGATGCATGGGTTGACAATTATTTGTGTATGCTGCATATTTTTATATGGTAGAAATTTATATGGTGTATGTTTGGCTCTTTTGGTTGTCCATAGAAGTCATATTTACCATGTAAGATTTCTTCGTTTGGTTTGTAACAAGGAGGGTGGTCTATCATCACCATGTTTCCTCCTTGGCTTCATTTTTCTATTTTCTTTGATTTTGTAATGTACAAATTGATGTAATGGTTAAGATGAAGCAGCCATGGATTGAAGAAATGAAGAGGTAATAGTTTCAGTGTATCCTTTTGTGTATTGGCATTGTTTTGGTTTTGTGAAAACCAAGATGTTGGATTTTTGTTTCAATGAATCAAGTTCGGTTGTGATGTCAAAACAAGTGTTGGATTTTTGTTTCAAAGAATCAAATTTTAGTTTTGATAAAAAACATAGTACTGGTTTTTTGTTTTAATGGAACAAGTTTTGATTTTAATGAAAACAAGTGTTAGAATTTTTTGTTATGACGAAGATTTGATTTTATGAAAATCTAGTGCTGGATTTTTTGTTTTCAAAGTAACAAAATTTGATTTTATAAAATACCATTACATTTTTTTACCGAATGGGCCGATTCATATGAGCAAAGAGTTCGAAGTGGAAGATCCAAGTCCAAGAAGAATATTTTGGGTCAAAAAGGCTTATAATTGTTTTTGTGTTCTAGGATGGACAATCAAAACAGGCTTTATTAGTTCATGTGATGAATGGATAAATGAACGCAAATAATATGTGATATTATGTGATTGCATGTCATTTAAAAAATTGCCAACCCTTGGCCTTGTTATGCATTCATTATGTATGAGATATATAATGAAACAATATAGGATGGATAATAAATTGCATCCAGATAAGATGGTATTTATTAAAACTTAAAGTCCCAAAAAATTGAGTGGGAGAGGTTGCTCATGTGAGAGTCCTAACTGCGTGTCGTTTCGCTATTCAAAATAAAAATAACTAGACTACTACTGTAGCAGTGGCGAGTCTAGGTCAATCCCACAGAGAATGTGTGTAAAGTTTATGAAATGAAATTAATCGGTGTTTATATTTAATGGGGGTTTTGGATTTTTAAAAGAACAAAAATAAAATGAAACTAACTAATAAAAAGAAATTAAAGAAAACATGCAATAAAATGATAAAAGTGGGGAATTCAGTAGGGACCCGATTTTTTGGTTCAATCTTGCCCTACACCCTGACTAAGCATATTTTCTTAATTTGTTGTTCTTTTACCTATCCTAGAAATTATTAATCGTGGATTAAAAATTAACCCGAGTTTTTCCTTAGGTTTTGTTTAATCAAGATACGATCGT
>JANVCQ010016062.1:0-12767 GCA_025531925.1 Erythroxylum plowmanianum
TTTTTCCACTACCGAGTATGCCTGCACAACCTGGTCTCCCAATGGTGCCGATCATGGGGGTAAGGCTATAGAGAAAAAGATAATTTGTGCCCCACTTGGGCCTATTTTTGCTGATTTTACCACTATCAAGTATGCCTGCACATGGTCGCAGCAAGTGCCCACGACCCCGTCCTGGTTTCCCGATGTTGGCGATCATAGGGGCAAGGCTATAATTGGAGAGTTTTTGATAAGAGACTGACAATTCGTGACCAATTAGTGCTTGATTTCACCAAATTTTCCACTTTTGAGTATGCCCACACATGGGCACAATAAATGCCCACGGCCCCAATCTGGTGTCCCGATAGTGCCGATCATGGGGGAAGGATGTAATCGGTGAGTTTTGGATGAGAAATTGACAATTCATGCCCAACCTGGGCCTGTTTCTACTGATTATCCCACTATTGAGTATGCCTGCACATGGCTGCGGCAAGTGCTCATGGACACGATCTAGTCTCCCGATGGTGCCGGTCATGCGGGAAGACTAAAATCGGCATGTTTTTGTTGAAAAACTAACAATTCGTAACCAAATGGACTTGTTTTTGCTAATTTTCCCACTATCGAGTATTATTTCCCATGGCTGCAACAAGTTCCCATGGCCACGACCTGGTCTCCCAACGATGCCGGTCACGAGGGCAAGGCTATAATCGGTGAGTTATGATGAGAAACTGTCAATTTGTGACCAACTGGACCTGTTTTTGCTAATTTTTTCACTACTGAGTATGCCCACACATGGTCGTGGCAAGTGCTCACTGCCCCAACCTGGTCTCCCGACTGTGTCGGTCATAATCAGTAAGATTTTAATGAGAAATTGACAATTCGTGCCTAACCTGGGCCTGTTTCTGTTGATTTTCCCACAACCTAGTATGCCTACACATGGGCACGTCAAGTGCCTATAGCCCCGACTTCGTCTCCCGATGGTGCCAGTCATGAGGGTAAGGATATAATAGTTGAGCTTTTGATGAGAAACTGACAATTCGTTAACGACTGGGCTTGTTTTCGATGATTTTTTTGCAACAGAGTATACTCGCACATCACTGTGGCAAGTGCGCACGGTCCAGACTTGGTCTCCCATCGGTGCTGGTCATCGGGGCAAGGCTATAATCAGTAAGTTTGAGAAACTGGTAATTCGTGACCGACTGGCATTGTTTTCGCTGATTTCTCCACTATCGAGTAAGCCTGCAAATGGCCGCGACAAGTGCTTACAGCCCCAACCTAGTCCCCGACAGTGCCGGTCGTGAGGATAAGGCTATAATCGGCGAGTTTTTTATGAGAAATTAACAATTCATGCCCCACTTGGGCCTGTTTTTGCTGATTTTCCCACAACCAAGCAAGCCTGCACATGACCTCGTCTAGTGCCCACGGCCTCGACCTAGTCTCCCAATGGTGTCGATCATGGGGGAAGGTTATAAATGGTGAGTTTTTGATGAGAAACCAACAATTCGTGGCCCACTTGGGCCTATTTCTGTTGATTCTCCCACTATCGAGTATGCTCGCACATGGCTGCGGCAAGTGCCCACAGCCCCGACTTGGTCTCCAAATAGAGCCGATCATGGGGGCAAGGCTATAATCGACGAGTTTTCAAAGAGAAACTAACAATCTGTGATTGACTGGCCTTGTTTTTGCTAATTTTCCCACTACCGAGTATGCCTCCACTTGGGCATGACAAGTGCCCACAACCTCGACCATATCTCCCGACAGTGCCGATCATGGGGGCAAGACTATAATCGACAAGTTTTTGATGTGAAACTGACAATTCAAGGCCCACCTGCGCCTGTTTCTGTTGATTTTCCCACAACCAAGTATGCCCGTGCCTGGTCGCATCAAATGCCTATGGCCCCAACCTGGTCTCCCGTCGGTGTCGGTTATGGGGGAACGTTATAATCGGTGAGTTTTTGATGAGAAATCGACAATTTGTGCCCCATCTGAGCTTGTTTTTGCTGATTCTCCCACTACTGAGTATGCCTGCACATGGCCGCGACAAATGTCCATGGCCCCGACCTCGTCTCCCGATGGTATCGGTCATTGGGGGAAGGTTATAATCGGTGAGTTTTCTATAACAAATCGACAATTTGTGCCCCACTTGAGCCTGTTTTTACTAATTCTCCCACTACTAAGTATGCCCACACAAGGTCGCGATAAGTGCCCACGACCCCGACCTGGTCTTCTGATGGTGTCGGTCATAGGGGCAAGGCTATAATCGGTGAGTTTTCAATGAGAAACCTACAATATGTCACCGACTGGGATTGTTTTTGTTGATTTTCCCACTACTGAGTGTGCCTACACTTGGCCGTGGTGAGTGCCTGTGGCTCCGACCTGGTCTGTCGACAGTGACGGTCATGGGGGCAAGGCTATAATCAACTAGTTTTCGATGAGAAACTGACAATTTGTGCTCCATCTAGGCCTATTTTTGCTAATTTTGCCACTATTGAGTGTGTCCGCACATGACAGCAACAAATGCCCATGCCCCCGACCTGTTCTCCCGACGATACCAGACATGGGTCAAGGCAATAATCGGCGAGTTTTCCATGGGAAACTGACAATTTGTGCCCCACCTGGGCCGATTTCTGCTGATCTTCCCCCTTCCAACTATGCCCACACTTGGCTGCGATAAGTGCCCTTAGCCCTGACCTGGTCTTCGGACGGTGCCAGTTATGGGGGCAAGGTTATAATCGGAGAGTTTTTGATGAGAGATCGACAATTCGTGGCCGACTAGGGCTTGTTTTTGTCAATTTTGCCACTATCGAGTGTGTCCGCGCATGACTGCGTCAAGTGCATAAGACCCCGACCTGGTCTCCCGGCAGCGCCGATCATGGGGGGATTGTTTTAATCGACGAGTTTTCGATTAGAAATTGATAATTTGTGCCACACTTGGGTTTGTTTCTCCTCATTCTCCCATTACTGAGTATGCCCACACATGGTCGTGGCAAGTGCCCACGCCCCTGACCTGGGCTCATGATAGCGTCGATCATGTGGGCAAGGCTATAATTGGTGAGTTTTCGATGAGAAACTGACAATCCGTGGCCGACCAGGCCTTCTTTTCACTGATTTTCCCATTACCAAGTATGCCTGCACAAGGCTTTAGTAAGGGCCCACTGCCCTGACCTAGTATCTCGACAGTGCCAGTTGTGGGAGACAAAGTTATAATCGGCGAGTTTTTAATGAGAAACTGGCAATCCATGACTGACTAGGGCTTGTTTGCAGTGATTTTTCCACTACCAAGTAAGCTTGCACATGGTCGCAGCAAGTGCCCGCGACCCTGACTTGGTCTCCCGATGATGGCGATCTGGGGGGAAGGCTATAATAGGCGAGTTTTTATTGAAAAACTGATAATTCGTGCCCCACCTGGGCCTGTTTATGCTGATTTTCCCCCTTCTGACTATGCCTGCACTTGGCCGCGGTAAGTGCCCTTAGCCCCGACCTAGTCTCCTAATGGTGTCGATCATAGGGGCAAGGCTATGATCGAAAAACTTTTCGATGAGAGACTAACAATTTGTGACCGAATGGGGATTATTTTCACTGATTTTCCTACAATATAGTATGAGTGCACATGGCCATGATAAGTGCCCACAGCCATAACCTGGTGTCTCAAGGACGTCGATAACGGGGGCAAGGCTATAATTGGTGAGTTTTTTATAAGAAACTGACAATCTGTGACCGACTGGGCATGTTTTCACTGATTTTCCCACTACTGAGTATGCTCACACATGGTCGTGGCAAGTTTCCACTGCCCCGACCTGGTCTCCTGGCTGTGCCGGTCATAGGGGCAAGGCTATAACCGTCGAGCTTTCACCAATTTTTTTGCTACAAAGTATACTCACATATGGCCATGGCAAGTGTCGACGACCCAGACCTGGTCTCCCGTCGGTGTCGGTCATCAGGGCAAGATTATAATCGGTAGGTTTTAGATGAGAAACTGACAATCCTTGACCGATTGGGCTTGTTTTCACTAATTTTTCCACTACCGAGTAAGCCCGCAAATGGCTATGGCAAGTGCTCACGGCCCCAACTTGGTCCCCGACAGTGCCTATCGTGGGGATAAGGCTATAATTGGCAAGTTTTCCATGAGAAACTAGAAATTCGTGCCCCACTTGGGCTTATTTTTTGCTGATTTTCCCTCAATCAAGCAAACCTGCACTTGACCAAGTCTAGTGCCCATGGCCCTGACTTGGTCTCCTGACAGCGTCGGTTATGGGGGGAAGGTTCTAATCGGTGAGTTTTCGATGAGAAATTGACAATTCATGCCCCACCTGGCCTGTTTCTGTTAATTTTTTCACAACTGAGTATGGTTGTACATGGCTACGTCAAGAGCCCACGACCTCGACCTGGTCTCCCAACGGTGCCGGTCATAGGGAGAAGGTTATAATCAGTGAGTTTCTGATGAGAAAATGACAATTCGTGGCCCACTTGGGCATATTTTTGCTGATTCTCCCACTATCGAGTATGCTCACACATGGCTGCAGTAAGTGCCCACAACACCAACCTAGTCTCTAGATAGAGCCGGTCATGGGGGCAAGGCTATATTTGATGAGTTTTCAAAGAGAAACTGACAATTCGTGATGGACTGGGCTTATTTTTGCTAATTTTTTTCACTACCGAGTATGCCCACACATGGCCATGGCAAGTGCCCATAACCCCGACCTGATCTCCCGATGGTGCCGGTCATGGGCACAAAGCTATAATCGGCTAGTTTTCAATGTGAAACCGACAAGTCATGGCTCACCTGGGCCTAATTCTGCTAATTTTCCCACAATCAAGTATGTCCGCACATGGTCACGTCAAATGCCTATGGCCACGACCTGGTCTCCCAACGGTACCGGTCATGAGAGAAGGTTATAATCAGTGAGTTTTTGATGAGAAATCGACAATTTATGCCCCACCTGAGCCTGTTTCTACTGATTCTCCCACTACTGAGTATGTCCGCACATGGGCGCGACAAGTGCCCATGGCCTCGACCTAGTCTCCCAACGGTATCGGTCGTTAGGGGAAGGTTATAATTGGTAAGTTTTCTATGAGAAATCGACAATTTATGCCCCACTTGAGTCTATTTCTGTTGATTCTCCCACTACTGATTATGTCCGCACATGACTGTGACAAGTGCCCATGGCCCGGACCTGGTCTCCCAACGATGTCGGCCATAGGGGCAAGGCTATAATCGGTGAGTTTTTGATGAGAAACCTACAATTTGTCACCGACTGGGCTTGTTTTTGGTTATCTTCCCACTACTGAGTATGCCCGCACATGGCTGCAGTAATTGCCCATGGCCCCGACTGGTCTCCTGACGGCGCTAGTCATAAAGGCAAGGCTATAATCGACGAGCTTTCGATGAGAAATCGACAATTTGTACCCCATATGGGCCCGTTTCTGGAGATTTTCCTACTATCGAGTATGCTTGCACATGACCGCGATAAGTGCCCTCAGCCCCGACTTGGTCTCTCAACGATGTCAGTCATGGGGACAAGGCTATAATCGGCGAGTTTTCGATGAGAAATTGACAATTCGTGCCCCACCTGGGTCTGTTTCTACTAATTCTCCCACTACCAAGTATGCCCGCACATGGTCGTGGCAAGTGCCCACGACCTCGACCTGGTCTCCTGACAATGCCTATCATGGGGGCAAGGTCATAATCACCTAGTTTACGATGAGAAATTGACAATTTGTGATCGACTGGGGCTTGTTTTCGTTGATTTTCCACTACTGAGTGTGTCCGCACAGGGCTGTTTTCACCAATTTTCTTGCTTTCCCATGACCGAGTATACCCACACATGGGCGCGACAAGTGCCGACAACCCTGACTTGGTCTCCCGACTGTGTCGATCATAGAGGCAAGGCTATAATCGGTGAGTTTTTTATGAGAAACGGACAATTCGTGACCGACTGGGGCTTATTTGCACTGATTTTCCCATTATCGAGTATACCCACACATGGCTAGGGAAAGTGCCAACGGCCTCAACCTGGCCTCCCGACAGTGCCGATCATGTGGGCAAGGCTATAATCGGCAAGTTTTCAATGAGAAACAAACAATTGATGCCCTATCTGGGGGCTTGTTTGCACTAAATTTCCCACTATCGAGTATGCCCGCATATGGCCGCGGCAAGTGCCCATGGCCCCGACATGGTCTCTCGACAGTGTTAGTCATATGAGTAAGGCTATCATTGGCAAGCTTTCGATGAGCAACTGTTAATTTATGCCCCACCTGGGCCTGTTTCTGCTGATTTTCCCATTATTAAGTATGCCACACATCATCGCGACACATGCGCATGACCTTGACCTTGTCTCCCGACGATGCCAGTCATGACGATAAGGCTATAATTGGAGAGTTTTCAATGAGAGACTGATAATTGGTGGCCAATTGAGGCTTGTTTTCACCAATTTTCCCATTATTGAGTACGTCATACAACGTCATGACAAGTGCCCACAGCCCCGACCTGGTCTCCCGATGGTGCCGGTTATGGGGCAAGGCTACAATGGGTGAGTTTTTGATGAGAAACCGAGAATCTGTGACAGACTGGGCCTTGTTTTTACTATTTTTCCCACTATCGAGTATGCTTGTTCATGGTCACGGCAAGTGCCCACGGCCTCGACCTTGTCTCCCGAAGGTGCCGGTCGTGGGGGCAAGGCTATAATCGTTGTGTTTTTGATAAGAAACCAACAATCCATGACTGAATGGGGCTTATTTGCGCTGATTTTCCCACTATTGAGTATGTCCGCACATGGCGGGGTGTAGTGCTCACTGCCCCGACTAGGCATCTCGACGATGCCGGTTATAGGAGCAAGGCCATAATCGGTGAGTTTTCAATGAGAAACTAACAATTCGTGCCCCACTTAGGCCTGTTTCTACAAATTTTCTAGTTATCGAGTATGCTTGCACATGGCCACGTCACGTGCCCACAGCCCCGCCTGGTCTCTCGATGGTGCCAATCATGGGGCAAGGCTATAATCGACGAGTTTTCGATGAGAAATTGACAATTTGTGCTCCACCTAGGCCTGTTTCTGCTAATTTCCCCACTATCAAGTGTGCCCGCACATAGCCGCGACAAATGCCCATGGCCCCGACCTGTTCTCCTAACGATGTCGGACATGGGTCAAGGCAATAATCGGTGAGTTTTCGATGAGAAACGAACAAATTTGTGCCCCACCTCGACCTGTTTCTTCTAATTTTCCCCCTTTCAACTATGCCTGCACTTGGTCGCGGCAAGTGCCCTTAGCCCAGACCTGGTCTCCCAACGGTGTCGGTTATGGGGGCAAGGCTGTAATCGGAAAGTTTTCGATGAGAGACCAACAATTCGTGACCAATTGGGGCTTGTTTTTACCAATTTTCCCACTATCAAGTGTGTCCGCCCATGACCGTGTCCAGTGCACAAGGCCTCGACCTGGTCTCCCGACGGGGCTAATCATGGGGGGATTGATATATTCGACAAGTTTTTGATGAGAAATCGATAATTTGTGCCACACCTGGGCCTGTTTCTCCTGATTCTCCCACTACTGAGTATGCCCACACATGGCCGTGGCAAGTGCCCAGGCCCTGACCTGGTCTCACGATGGTGCCAATCATGTGGGCAAGGCTATAATCGGTGAGTTTTCGATGAGAAACTGACAATCTGTGACCGATTGGGGCTTGTTTTCACTAATTTTCCAACTACCGAATATGCCTACACAAGGTTTCTTTAAGGGCCCATGGCCCTGACCTAGTATCCCGACGGTGCCAGTTATGGGGGGCAAGATTATAATCGGTGAGTTTTCGATGACAGACTGGCAATCCGTGACTGACTGGGGCTTGTTTGCACTAATTTTTCCACTACCAAGTATGTCTGTACATGGCCGTGGCAAGTGCCCGTGACCCTGACTTGGACTCCCGGTGGTGGCGATTTGGGGGGAAGGCTATAATAGTATAGTTTTCGATGAAAAACTGATAATCGTGTCCCACCTGGGCTTATTTATGATGATTTTCCCCCTTCTGACTATGCCCACACTTGGCCACGGGAAGTTCCTTAAGCCCCAACTTGGTCTCCTGATGGTACCGATCATGGGGGCAAGACTATAATTGAAGAGTTTTCGATGAGAGATCGACAATTTGTGATCGACTGGGGCTTGTTTTTGCCAATTTTCCCACTATCGAGTGTGCCTGCACATGACCGCGTCAAGTGCACAAGGCCCCGACTTGGTCTGCCGACGGTGCCGGACATAGAGGGATGGTTATAATTGATGAGTTTTTGATGAGAAATCGATAATTTGTGCCACACCTGGGCCTGTTTCTCCTTATTCTCCCACTACCGAGTATGCCCACACATGGTCACGACAAGTGGTTGCGCCCCTTACCTGGTCTAATGACGACACCGATCATCTGGGCAAGGCTATAATTGGTGACTTTTCGATGAGAAACTAACAATTTGTGCCCACGGCCCCGATCTGATCTCTCGACGATGCCGTTCATAAGGGCAAGGCTATAATCGATGAATTTTCGATGAGAAAACTGACAATTCATGTCCCATATGGGCCTGTTTCTACTGGTTTTCCCATTACCGAGTATGCCCACACGTGGCTGCCGAAAGTGCCCAAGGCCTCTACCTAGTCTCCCGACGGTGTCAGTCAATGGGGCAACGCTATAATAGGCTGGTTTTCGATGAGAAACTGACAATCAATGATCTACTGGAGCTTGTTTCCACTGATTTTCCCACTACTGAGTATGCCCGCACATGGCTGCGGCAAGTGCCCACGACCCCAATGTGGTCTCCTGGCGATGCCGGTCATGGGGGCAAGGCTATAATCGGTGAGTTTTCAATGAGAAACTAACAATTTGTGTCCTATTTAGGCCTATTTTTGCTAATTTTTCCATTATCGAGTATGCTTGCACAGGGTCGTAGTAGGTGGCCACGGCCTCGAACTGGTCTCCTGACAATGCTTTAAATGGGGGCATGGCTATAACGGCAAGTTTTCGATGAGAAACTGACAATTTGTACCCCACATGGGCTTGTTTTCTGTTATCTTCCCAGTACTGAGTATGCCCACACATGGCTACGGTAACTGTCTATAGCCCCGACCTGGTATCCTGACGGTGTTGGTCAAGGAGGAAAGCTATAATCGATGAGTTTTCGATGAGAAACTGACAATTTTTGCCCCATGTGGGCCTGTTTATGTTAATTTTCTCACTATCGAGTATGCTCGCACATGGCCGCAGCAAGTGCCCTCGGCCTCGACTTGATCTCCCGACTGCGTCAGTCACGGGGGCAAGGCTATAATCGACGAGTTTTCGATGAGAAACTAACAATTCGTGCCCTACCTGGGTCTATTTCTGCTGATTCTCCCACTACCAAGTATGCCCGAACATGGTCGTGGCAAGTGCTCACGACCCCGACCTGGTCTCCCGACAGTGCCGATCATGGGGGCAAGGCTATAATCATCGACTTTACAATGAGAAATCGACAATTTGTGACCAACTGGGGCTTGTTTTTGTTGATTTCTCCACCACTGAGTGTGCCCGCACAGGATCGTGGTAAGTGCCCATGGCCCCGACCTAGTCCCTCGACAGTGTCGATCAGGAGGTAGGGCTATAATTGGCGAGTTTTCGATGAGAAACTAAAAATCTATGACCGACTGGGGCTTGCACTGATTTTCCCAATATCGAGTATGCCCACAAGTGGCTACGACAGGAGCCCACGACCTCGACCTGGTCTCCTTACAGTGTCAGTCATGGGGGCAAGGCTATAATCGGTGAGTTTTTGATGAGAAACTGAAAATTCGTGCCCCGACCTAGTCTCTTGATGGTGCCGGCCATGTAGGCAAGGTTATAATCACCAAGTTTTTGATGAGAAACTAACAATTCGTGACTGATTGGGGCTTGTTTTCGTTGATTTTCTCACTATCGAGTATGCTCCCACATGGTCGCGTCAAGTGCCCACAGCCCCAACCTGGTCTTCCGGGGGTGCCAGTCATGGGGATAAGGCTATAATCAGAGAGTTTTCGATGGGAGACTGACAATCCATGGCCGATTGGGGCTTATTTTCACCGATTTTTTCGTTACCGATCAAGTCACAAATGATCGTGGCAAATGTTGACAGCCCCGACCTGGTCTCCAAACGGTGCAAGTCATAGGGGCAAGGCTGTAATGGGTGACTTTTCGATGGGAAACTGATAATCCGTGACTGGACGCACATGGGTGCGACAAGTGCCCACGGCTCCGACCTGGTCTCCCGATGGTGTCGACCATAGGGGCAAGGCTATAATCGACGAGTTTTTGATGAGAATCCAACAATTCATGCCACATCTGAGCTCATGTTTGCACTAAATTTCCCACTATCGAATATGCCCGTACATGGACGTGGCAAGTGCCCCCGGCCCCGACCTGATCTCCCAGCAGTGCTGGTCATGTGGGTAAGGTTATAATTGGCAAGCTTTCGATGAGAAACTGTCAATTTGTGCCCCACTTGGGTTTGTTTCTGCTGATTTTCCCACTATCATGTATGCCGCAAATCTTCGTGACACATGCCCACAACCCCGACTTTGTCTCCCAATGATGTCGATCATGACGATAAGGCTATAACCGGAGAGTTTTCAATGAGAGAGGCAATTTGTAGACGATAGAGGCTTGTGTTCACCAATTTTCCCGTTATCGATTATGTCATACAAGGCCATGACAAGTGCCTATAGCCTCGACCTGATCTCTCGACGGTACTGGTCATGGCGGCAAGGCTACAATGGGTGAGTTTTCGATGAGAAATCGACAATCCATGACCGACTGGGGCTTGTTTTTGATGTTTTTCCCACTACCGAGTATGCCTACTCATGGTCGCGACAAGTGCCCACGGTCCCAACCTGTCTCCCAACAGTGCCAGTCATGGGGGTAAGGCTATAATCGGTGAGCTTTTGATGAGAAACCAACAATCTGTGACTTACAAGGGCTTATTTGCACTGATTTTCCCATTATCGAGTATGTCAGCACATGGCGGGGGGTAGCGCCCACAGCTCCGACCTAGCCTCTCGATGGTGCCGGTTGTGGGGGCAAGGCCATGAGAAATTGACAATTTATGCCCCACTTGGGCCTGTTTATGCAGATTTTCCAAATATTGAGTATGCTCGCACATGGCCACGTCAAGTGCCCGCCCCAGCCTGGTCTCTCGATGGTGCCAGTCATAGGGGCAAGGCTATAATCGATGAGTTTTCGAGGAGAAACCGTCAATTCACCCCCCACCTGTTCCTATTTTTACTGATTTTCCCATTATCAAGTATGCCAGCAAAGGGTCGTGGCAAGTGCCCATGGCCTCGACTCGGTCTCCCGACGGTGCCGGTCATGGGGAAAAGGCTATAATGGGTGAGTTTTTGATGAGAAACTGACAATCTGTGACCGACTAGGGCTTATTTGCACTAAATTTCCCACTACCGAGTATGTCCGCTCATGGTTGCGGAAAGTGCCCATGGCACCATCGTCCACAGCCCCGACCTGGTCAAGCCAACAATTCATGCCCCACTTGGGGCTTGTTTGCACTGAATTCCCCACTATCGAGTATGCCCACACATGACCGCGACAACTGCCCACGACCTCGGCTTGGTCTCCCGGTGGTGTCGGTCATATGGGCAAGGCTATAATTGGCGAGCTTTCGATGAAAAATCATCAATTTGTGCACTACCTAGGTCTGTTTCTGTAGATTTTCCCACTATCGAGTATGTCACACATGGTCGTGGCATGTGCCCACAGCCCGACCTGGTCTCACGATGGTGCCTGTCATTATTTTTGGATCCGTTGCTAAATTTGTTCTAAAATCTCGGATCGAATCGGTATTGACAATTTGTGATAGACTGGGGCTTTTTTGCATTGATTTTCCTACTATCGAGCATGCCCGCACATGTTCACAGAAAGTGCTAACGGCCACGACCTAGTCTCCCGACGTTGCCGATCATGGGGACAAAGCTATAATGAGCGAGTTTTCCATGAGAAACTGACAATCCGTGACCTACTAGGGCTTGTTTACACTGATTTTCCAACTACCAAGCATGCCCATATGTGGCCGCAGCAACTGCCCACAACCCCGACTTGGTCTCCCGACAGTGATTGTCTTGGGGACAAGGCTATAACTGACAATTTGTGCCCCACCTGAGCCTGTTTTACAGATTTTCCCACTACCAAGTATGTACGAACATGGCCACGATAAATGCCCACGACCCCGACTTGGTTTCCCGATGGCGTCGGTCATGGGGGCAAGGCTATAATTGACAAGTTTTTGATGAGAAACATACAATTTGTGCCCCACGTGGGCCTATTTCTGCTGATTTACCCACTATCGAGTATGCCTGCACATAGCCGTGGCAAGTGCCCTTGGCCCCGACTTGGTCTCCCAACGATGTCAGTTATGGGGGCAAGGCTATAACGATGAGTTTTCGATGAGAAACTGACAATTTGTGCCCCACCTGGGTTAGTTTTTGCTTATTCCCCCACTACCAAGTATGCCCACACATGGTCCAGACAAGTGCCCACATGCCCGACCTGGTCTCCCGACAGTGCCAGCCATGCGGGCAAGCCTATAATCGCTGAGTTTTTGATGAGAAACCGATAATCTCTGACCAACTAGGGCTTGTTTGTATTGATTTTTGCACTATCGAGTATGCCCGCATAGGGTCGTGGTAAGTGCCTATAGCCCTGACCTAGTTTCCCGACAATGTCGTGTTGGACCAATGGTGGTTGACAAATTAAATCCCTTTATGTTTTGATAATAATAAAATATCTAGAATTAGTTAAGA
>JANVCQ010016072.1:0-12766 GCA_025531925.1 Erythroxylum plowmanianum
TAACAAATCAAGAGAGAAAGAAGAGAGATTTCGGTGGTTGAGAGAAAAGAAGAGAGTTGAGCTAGGGTTTCTTCATTCTTAGCTTTTGAGAGAGATTTTGAAGTAGTTCAAGAAGAGAAAAAGGTAAAGGAAGAGAAGAGCTTCCCTTTAAGTCAAAGATCTCTTCATTTAGTGAAGAATCAAGGTAAGATTACCTAAATCTTTTGGGATTTTTGAAAGAATTTTAGTTCATGGAGTTTATAAAATCCATGGGTTTAAGTATTCTAGCATCAATTTTAGTGATTGTGTTTTGTGGGATTTTCAATTGAAAACCCTATTGAGTGAGATTTTTGTTATTGTATAAAGAGGATCAAAGAGGCAAGAGGAACAAGAGAAAAGGCATTTTGAGCAAGTCTTTAAGCAAGGAAATCAAGGTGGGCTACATGTTTATAATAGAGTTATGAGCCATTAACATTTCTACTAATCAAGAAAGTTAAATGATTTCAATTACTTCATAAATATTTCTTTAAATGTTTTTGAGTGATTTAAGAAATTACTACATGCTGGTGCATAAATTTTGATTATAAAATGGAAAATGGTTTTGAAATATTCATATTATGCCTTGAAACATGTCATGGCATTTTGTATGAATGAAAAGATGTGAAAGCATGAAAGTATGAAAACTTGAGCAAATGATTTGAGCATGAATATGTTTTTTTGTTTGGGCAAGAGAGGAACTCATTTCGTTAGTCACGAGTAAGTTGACCCATGGCCTTCTCCCGGCTGCCCGCTTAAGGCCACTAGATCTTAAAAAATTAGACTCGTTTTGATCACGGGGTAAACTTTGGTTTCTTCGTTTCGTTCCACGGAACTCTCAAACCATTTGTTTGTGCATTGCATCTTTGAATTGTCAAGTTTTTTGTATAATTTGAGTGTTCAGCTATGTTGATGTGATGATACTTTAACTATGAGTTTTAAGCAAGAATTGTGAATTTGACTGAAAACTTGAGAACGAAGCATTTCATAAATTTACTATGAATTTTATACGACAAAAGAAACATTTCAACGATTTTGCTTAATCTTTTTTATAAACTTGTTACCCACGAGCTTCCAAGCTCACCCCCTTTTATCCCGTCTTCAGGTGACAGCTAAGAGACCAAGTGATCAAGAGCCTAAGGGCATTTCTCCAAATTTGCTTATTTTGTAGTTTGAGTTGAATCTGGGAAAGCAAGAAGTTTGTTTGTTCAAGGACCTTTTGTAATCTGAGATTATGAGACGATGATATAATGTGGCTTGGAATGCCATTAAATATTTATAAAGCTTTATTCTTTTGATGTTAATGAAATCATTTTGGTAGTTGAATGGTTATGCTGAGAACATTCCAAGTTTACATAGTGCAAAATTTCAAGTCTTCCATAAAGGAAAATTTTATGTTTTGATTTCAGGGGAAAATCTGGATTAATCTGGGATGAATTTAACAAGTTGTCTTTATGGAAGTTGTAGCTTGTCTTTGTATCTTTCCAACGGTATATAGTATGGAATTTTTGGATATCAGAGTCAAAAGTTATGATCCTTATAAGTGAAGATGCTCAGGAGTATAGGACGTATTGTCTAGTGATGACGTATCATCTGGTGATGACTTGTCATCTAATGAGGATGCATCATCTTGCGAGGACGTATCATTTGGTGAAGACATATCGTCTAGTAATATCGTATTGTCTATTGATGACGTGTCATCTGGTAAAGACATATCGTCTAATGATGACGTATCGTCTGGTGATGACGTGTCCTCTGGTGAGGACGCAACATCTTGTAATGACGTATCGTCTAGTGAAGACGTATCGTCTGGTGGTGAAGTGTCATCTGGTGAGGATGCATCATCTTGTGAGGATGTATCGTCTGGTGAAGACGTATCATCTGGTGATGACCTATTGTCTGGTGATGACGTGTCATTTGGTGAGGACGGATCATCTAGTGAGGACATATCATCTGGTGAGGATGCCTCGTATGGTGAGGATGTATCGTTTAGTAAGGACTATTAGTTTGGTGAGGACATATCGTCTAGTGAGGACGTATTGTCTAGTGACGTCATATCATCTAGTGATGATGTCATTATCATCTGGTGCACTGTTCATCTGATCGTATCATCTTGTCACACTTTTTAGATTGCAGATGATAGAATTTGTCTTCAAGGTCTTCATCAAAGTTATAGATCTAGAAGTTATCTTTCAAATCGTCTAATAAAGACCCCAATTTGAGGTTTGTAAAGATAGTTATGCTAATTGTCCCAAGAGAGGTACAGTATGATTGAGGATATAAACATACTTGATTATTTTGTCCATAACTGCAACACTTGACCTCCAAATGAAGTGATTCTTCAAGGAATAGGTCCCAAAACACGTTGTTCTATCTCTCCATAAAAATTGGCAACATTCTGAATTGATTGGAAAAAAGTTTTGATTGAAGGAAAGTGAAGAAGTCTGTTGGAATAGTATGAACTGATGTTATTTTACTCAACATGCTTAGGAATTTTGAATATATCTGGATCTGTAGGGTTCCAGTTGAGATGATTTCCAATGTGGAATAAAATAGAGACATATGTTTACAAATTATATGAAGAAGTTGAATTCTAATTCAACCTCTAAGATGTTCAATATCTAAATGGAAGTTGAGTATAGAATATTTGCTTCAGTATAAGAACGATTCGAAAAAATAGGGCCCGACACTTACGGTATCAGAGAATGAAGATGAACCGAGGATGACTAATGAGGGTTAATTGGAATAACCTTATAGGATAGTATGCCCACGTTTTACGACTCTGAGAGTTGGGTTCCGAAACTGGTGCCCAACAGTTGTGGTATTAGAGCAAGACTTGGGTTTCAGAGTCGGTGCCCAACATATGTGGTATCAGAGCCCATAATTGAGATCTTATATAGGCAATTTTCAAAATATGTGTTAATCGCAAAGCCGATTGTTAAGAGTTTGAGCAAATAGACTAAGTAAGAAGAGAATGATGATCTGACAGAATGTGAGAAAATGAAAATTTGTGGATATTTAGAAATAAGAAATATTACGTAGTTCGATATGATTGACATAGATTCGGTATTTATGATTATGTTGGTGAATATGGTGATAAAATTTTCTTATGGATATGTACTTGAATTGATATGGATGTGAATATATTATCATGGATTGTTTGAGGAAAATAGGTAGATAAGGAGAAATGATGAGATTAAAGTGTACAAGTAGAATGTAAGGAAAACATAAATTGTTATGATCATATGAAGATGAAATTGGAATTGAAGTGGTTGTTTGATAAATGTGACAAGAGTTACGATCCACCATAAGAATGTGTTAGTGAAATTGAGATCAGAATTTTATGATGATTATACGTCTATAATTTTGAGTCAATGGCGAATATATATATGCAAGATGTAATGTGAAGGATAATTGGAAGATGAGATGAATGATAGTGATATATGTGCAAGTTCAAAAGGTTAAGTTGAATTGTTATTGTGAGTACCTATATGATAATGAGATGATATAGGAAGCAACCTATGACTAATAGGATATTTGTTAGTCATAGTTCCTATAGTTTAAAGTCTAATGGGAACTAGAGTAACATATGAAAGTGCTTATAATGATCAACCAAAGATAGATTGAGATTGTTGATGATGTTTCAATGAGTAATGAATTTGAAGATAAAGAGAAGAATATCATCTAGGATCAATGGAGATCAAAGTACCAATCGTGTAAGATATAAATTTGTGAATTGATGGAGATGAATATGTGGACAAAACGGGATGCTTTGATGATGTACATCTAAGCTTATGTGCCGGTAATTATGTCTACTACTCCATTGAGTTTTGGTAATTAGAACGTTATGACCTTGTAAGAACAATAGAAATTGGTTTTTCTGAGGTATTAAGAATAGCTGATAATGTGATGATGATAACAGATGATTGATGAACGTTACATGAATAGTATAGATGATAGTAGCAAGAAATCTTCTTTCTAAGAAGAATTTCACTAGATTAGATTAAGTAGATCATATAGTATATTAAGGATGATCAATGAAAGAACAAATCGAAAATGATTACATAATGATTCAAAAGTAAATATTGGAGTCATATCCCTAGTGGAGACTTAAGCATGAAATGTAGAATATGCTACAGAGAGTGTATGCATTATGGTTGATGTAATGTATCTAACTATGGGATTGGATTCTTGAAATTGAGGTGATATTAAGTATAAAAGACACAAATAAGATCTGATGAATGTGTTACCAACACAGGAAATTAAGATTGAAAATAAATTAAAATATATGGAGAAACTAGTATGAACAAGTAAACATTAGAAAAATTCAATATGAAATTAGAGTAAATCGAATGAATTGAGAAAATCATTCGAGAAAGGAAGTCAATTGGGAAATTGAAAATAACGTGAGACAGTTCTACTTCATTGAGGAATTAGTTATTTAAGGAATTATGAGAACTAATCATGGGCATATGGAGTTTGATAATAATTATTTGAAGTTAGCAATTGCCCCAATAGTACTATGGTATTGAAGATTAAAGTGATCTAAGCAAAAATTTGATGATACATTAAAGGTATTCAAAAAGTTGAGAAGAGTAGTTTAAATACGTGAAGAAAAACATGTAAATCGTATGAGTGATGAAAGTAAAGAGAATTTTGAGGAGTTATACTGATATTAATTATATCATATGGATTTGGAGATTTTATAGTATACAATGATGTTGTACAAGAGATTTGGGTAAAATCCAATGCAGCATAATAAAGTGATTTTACATGTATGGAGACAACTAAAAGTCCTATAAGTTGACTATTCGATACATGATTTAGAACTGCTATAGTAGTGATTGCTCTGAAAGTTTGGAGATAGTATATATAGGAACATCTTGGATATATATATACATGTACAGATCATTAAAGTTTGAGGTAATTATTGAGTTAAGCAAAATTGAATATGAAACTGAGACAATTGATATAAGTACTGAAAGACTATGATTGTACAAATGAGTAATTCCAAGTAAAGTTAGTGTTATATTTGATACATTAAGTAGAAATTTGATATTGAGGTTATCAGATCTAGTACAAAAAGGAGCATAGAATATGGAGTCAAAATTTGGGCAAATCAAAGTAGTATTTGCTATGGAATTGAAGATCAGTTTCACATGAAAGGACTAACCAAGCTCAAATTGAGGATTCAGAAATTGTGAATCTTATTGAGAGATTGAAAACAGATATGAATTTTGGGATCGAATAGGAAGAATAATACATTGTGATTAAAATAAGAAGTATATGTACCAATAAAGATGATTGAGCAAAAAGATTGTTAGAAAAGTACAAATGGTAACGTAAGTTATACATCCTAGTAGAAATACGTCGGGACATCATTTAATGACTAAGAATGTGGAATCAAGTAAGTGAATGATTAAATTGCCGATGGTCTTAACTGTCAAAGATATGCTTAAGGCTTATAATTTGAAGTTCATAGGAACATGAGATCCATGTATAGTTTTATTTGACTTCAAGCATCACAATCATTATCATGGTGATTTCATTGGAATACTGTATTAGGAGTTAGATGACAAAAAGAGTCATCCACCTCTTTATTCGAATGAATAGGGCCAAGGATGGTCGAAAACAAAAATTGATTGGAGATGTTATTGATAGGTGAAATTGATGAATATTAGAAATTAAATGATTCAGGAAAGATGAATGATTTAGGTGAATCAGCGCCAAAGGCTTGGAATATAGTAAGAATAGGCATAAGAGTTAAGTGTATTAACATTATATTGATGCGAATTATTAAGTGAAAGTTAAATTTATCTATGAGAGTATCACCGTGCCAAGGTGTGCTTAGGCTAGGAAAAAGGATTAGCTAAGCCTGACATGAATAGGTATGTATGAAATAGTTATGAGAAGTGCTACTGAAGAAAGATGTCTTACATTCGTAATGTGATATATGTGAGTACGTTAAGAAATATTGATATGATATAATATTGGTGTTATCCACACAGGAAGTGGAAAATTGTGAGTAATCTAAAATATATTGAGGGAATAGATAAGATAGTGTGATGTCTGAATAAGTCATGGAAGAATGGATTGAATCTGTTGACTAAGGTCATTAGAAAGAAAATTGCTGGAGTGATAAAGTTAAATGAAAAACAGAGAAGCACAAGAGGAAGCCCCTGCCCCTAGATCAGTTAGGTAAGAATTTCGAGGACAAAATTCTTTTAGGAGGGTGAATTGTTGGACCCCGAATTTTTTTCAATTATTATTAATTTATTTGTTTCATTATTTTTAGAATTGAGTCATTAATTTGATGGGTATAAATAGAGATTTGAAATTAGATGGAAAGATTTGAATTAGTTAATATAGTGTTTAAGAAAATTAAAGGAGTTAGGAGGTAAATGAAAGAAGGGGCAAAATGGGAAGATCAAAGGAGAGGAAGGGTATTTTTGGAAGGACAAGACCAAAATGTGGTCTTATTTGAGAAAAAGAAGAAAAAAACGTGAATTGTGAGAGAGGAAGAGAAATAAGAAATAGAAAGAAGAGAGATTTCAGTGGTTGAGAGAAAAGAAGAGAGTTGAGCTAGGGTTTCTTCATTCTTAGCTTTTAAGAGAGATTTTGAAGTAGTTCAAGAAGAGAAAAAGGTAGAGGAAGAGAAGACTTTCCATTTGAGCCAAATATCGCTTCACTTGTTGAAGAACAAAGGTAAGATCACCTAAATCTTTTGGGATTTTTGGAAGGATTTTAGTTCATGGAGTTTAGAAAATCCACGAGTTTAAGTATTCTAGCACCAATTTTAGTGATTGTGTTTTATGGGATTTTCAATTGAAAACCCTATTGATTGAGATTTTTGTTATTGTATAAAGGGGATCAAAGAGGCAAGAGGAACAAGAGAAGAGGCATTTTGAGCTAGTCTTTAAGCAAGGAAATGAAGGTGGGTTACATGTTTATAATAGAGTTATGAGCTATTAACATTTTTACAAATCAAGAAAGTAAAATGATTTCAATTACTTCATAAATGTTGCTTTAAATGTTTTCGAGTGATTTGAGAAATTGCTAAATGTTGATGCATGAATTTTGATTATAAAATGGAAAATGGTTTTGAAATATTCATGTTATGCCTTGAAACATGTTATGACATTTTGTGTGAATGAAAACATGTGAAAGCATGAAAGTATGAACACATGAGAAAATGATTTGAGCATGAATATGTGCTTTTGTTTGGGAAAGAGAGGAACCCGTTTTGTTAGTCACATGCATGTTGACCCATAGCCTTCTCCCGGTTTCCCGCTTGAGGTCACGAGATCCTGAAAAATAGGACTCGTTTTACTCACGATGTAAACTTCGATTTCTCCGTTTCGTTCCATGGAACTCTCGAGCTATTTGTTTGTGCATTGCATCTTTGAATTGTCATGTTTGTTGCATAATTTGAGTGTTCTGCTATGCTGATGTGATGATACTTCAACTATGAGTTTTAATCAAGAATATTGAATTTGACCGAAAATTTAAGAACGAAGCGTTTCATAATTTTACTATGATTTTTATATGACAAAAGAAACATTTCAACGATGTTGTTTAATCTTTGTTATAAACTTGTTGCCCACGTGATTTCAAGCTCTACCCCCTTTTATCCCATCTTGAGGTGATAGCTAAGAGACCAAGTGATCAAAAACTTAAGGGCATTTCTTTAAATTTGTTTATTTTGTAGTTTGAGTTGAATTTGGGAAAGAAAGAAGTTTGTTTGTTCAAGGACCTTTTGTAATTTGAGATTATGAGATGATGATGTAATGTAACTTGGAGTGCCATTAAAGATTTGTAAAGCTTTATTTTTTTGATGTTAATGAAATCATTTTGGTAACTAAATGGTTATGCTGAGAATATTCCAAATTTGCATAGTGTAAAATTTCAAGTCTTCCATAAGGGAGAATTTTGTGTTCTGAGTTCAGGGAAAATCTAGATTAATTTGAGATGAATTTGACAAGTTGTCTTCATGAAAGTTGTAGCTTGTGTTTCTACCTTTCCAACAATATTTAGTATGAAATTTTTGGATATCAGAGTCAAAAGTTATGGTCCTTATAAGTGGAGATGCTCAAGAGTATAGGACGTATCGTCTGGTAATGACGTGTCGCTTGGTGAGGACGCATCATCTTGTGAGGACGTATCTTCTAGTGATGACATATTGTCTGGTGATGACGTGTCATTTGATGAGGACGCATCGTCTTGTGAGGACGTATCGTTTGGTGGTGATGTATCATTTAATGATGACGTGACTTCTAGTGATGACGGATCGTCTTATGAGGACGTATCATCTGGTGAAGACGTATCATCTGGTGATGAGGTATCGTCTGGTGATGACATGTCGTCTAGTGAGGACGTATCATCTGGTGAGGACGTATCGTCTGGTGAGGACGTGTCATTTGGTGAGGACGTAATGGCCGGTGATGACGTCATATCATCTGGTGATGAGATCATATCGGCTAGTGCACTGTTCAATTGATCCTATCGTCTGGTTACACTTTTGACCCTACAGATGATAGAATGTTGCTTAATAGTCTTCATGAAAGTTGTAGATCTAGAAGTTCTCTCAATATGAGGGTTGTAGAGAAAGTTATGCTAATTCTCCCAAGAGAGGTATAATATGATTGAGGACATAAACATACTTAATTCTTTTAGCCATAACTGCATCACTTGACCTCCAAATGAAGTGATTCCTGAAGGAATAGATCCCAACGCACATTGTGTTATCTCTCCAAAAAAATTGGCAGCATTCCGAATTGATTGGAAAAAAGTTTTGATTGAAGGAAAGTGAAGAAATCTGTTAGAATAGTATGAACTGATGTTATTTTACTGAACATGCTTTGACATTTTGAATATATCTAGATCTATAGGGTTCCAACTGAGATGATTTCTGATGTGAAGTAAACTAGAGACATAGGTTTACAAATTATATGCAGAGGTTGAATTCTAATTCAACCTCTAAGATGTTCAATATCTAGATGGAATTTAAGTATAGAATATTTGCTTCAGTGTAAGAATGATTTGAAAAATTAGGGCCTGACACTTACGGTATCAAAGAATGAAGATGAATCGAGGATGACTAATGAGGGTTAATTGGAATAACCTTACAGGATAGTATGCCCACGTTTTATGACTTCGAGGGTTAGGTTCTGGAACCGGTGCCCAACAGTTATAGCATCAGAGCAAGAGTTAAGGTCTGGAACCGGTGCCCAACAATCTCACACGAAATAATCAAACAATATGAAAAGAACAATAATAAAAGCAACTGGTATTTCAACTCATGCAACAACACAATATTCCAATTTATACCAAAATAAATACACAGCAACAAGAATGTAATAATTTCCAACGGATAGTAGCAATTCCGAAAACAACAAAGAATAAGTAAAACAATACAATTTTTGACAACAGTAGTAACACAACAAATGATTTCTGAGTTAAAGTCAACAAAAATAGAAAAAATAATTAAACCAGAATAACTTATCTGTAAATGCAAGGGCTCATGAAAATCACTGCCCTAAGATAGAAATTCCCCCTCTACAATGCAACAGGGCAATAGGATCCGACCCCAGGGTTAGCATCTTCTCCACCAAGTTTGGTGCACACTAAAGGGTAGAGTAGGAACTGTCTCCGAGAAGTAATAATAGCAAAAGAACAAAGAAGAGATGAGATGGGAAGAAGATGTGTGTGTATTAGGAGCTATACGTGTTTATCAAGTGTCTATAAAACAAAAAAAAACCATTAGTTGATAGTGAATATATACTGAACAGAAAAATGAACATTTGGGTATAATAAAGTATAATAATAACAATGATGGATGTTTAGGTATAATAAAGTATAATAATAATGATGAACTTTTTGGTCATTTGGGTATAATAAAGTATAATAATAATCATGATGGAACTTTGGGTATAACAACAATGATGGGGGTTAATGAATAAGCATTATTGTGTAATAAAAGTGGGTAACGTTAATGGTTAACTGACAAGTTTTGGAACAACGATACCAATAATTTTGATATTTTTTTAATTGATGGTATAAAACTTAAAGGTCAAAAATGCATGATTAGATGTACAAAGGTCTCTAAGTTGAGATTGATACCTTCAACCATGATAGTTTTATACTGTCCTTTTGTCACTCTTCCAACTACCTTGAAAGTTGCATCTATGGTGGAGCATCCACACTGACTTCCTGATGGTTTTGAAATATGATGTGAGACATAGATTCTTCTAGGTTGAGCTGCATTGCATGCCTCATCTATGTTCTTCACAGCTGCTTGTATATGATCTTCTGTAAGATCATCTTTATTTCCTTCAGGGAATATCTTCTTTTTCCCTTTTTCTTTATTGCATACAATGTTTGAAGATCTCGATTGTATATATAGCACAATTTTGATCAATGTTCTGCTTATGATTGGGTAAATTGTATACCGATCCTTGGACATCTTTATTGGATATGGTTCTAACTTTTCATCTCGCAGAATACCATATAATCTTCTTTCTTCATGAATTAATAGATGTATTGATCGATCATTGATCAGTATGGGTTCGACTTGTACCTTGATTAACCTTTTCAAAGGTTCTCTTATAATGATTGAGCTTCTACTTCGAACAGGTACCGATTCTTCTGTTACCTTCATTCTCAAATCCTCCTTGCTAATAGGTTGAGAAGGATTGTAATGTGTTGATTTGTGTTCAACTGACTTTGTCTTCTGTTGAACATTAGATAAAGTATTTTTTTTCTGACTGGTCTTTAGCTTCTTATATTCTGCCAGTCTAGAAGGAAGTTGTTATTGAGGCTTCTTCCTTTCAAACACTAATTTTCTCTTAATTTTTGTCTCTTTAGTCGATTTTGTTGACTGACTTTGCAAAATTGAGACCAATGATCTAGTAGCCTGTGGTGTTTTCTCTGTCTTTCCAGAATCTTTACCAAAAATCAAACCTTTCTGTTTCTTCTGTTCTTGTTGACGCAAGGTTAATAATCTTGGTGACCTTCTTGATTGTTTGGATTTCTCGGAATGAAGTGTCTCTCCCTTTCTCTTCAATGACACTTGTTGAAAACACTGTTTCTCCTCGCTTTCTTCTCTTTGTGAAACCTTCTTACCTTTTATTGATACATCTGACGATTTCTCTTTCTTTTCTTCTATATATGTTCTTCCTGTGGATTGAGGTTTTGTCTTTCTTGCGGGTATAACATTTTTCACTCCAGCTGCGTCTGATAATATGCTCCCCCTCAGCCGTTGTTTTTGGTATAGAATCTATATGCGCCTTGTCTAGAATCTTTAATCCCATTCTACTAACAGTGGTCGCATTAATGATGCTTTTCACATCCATCTTTACCCTGTTTCCTCTGTTAAGAAGAATTCCAGATTCTCTAAAGATTCTTATTAGTAGCACACCATACGGTAAGGAACTAGAATCTCTCTTTGACTTCATCATGTACTTTAAAATTAAGTACGGAAGATTAATAGGTTGATGATTGAGTAGACGAAACAAACATTGTTCATCTATCGTTGTCACAACGTTCTTCGATCTTGATCCTGGTATAATATAATGAAAAAGTAGCGCATGTAGAACCTTAGCCTTCGGAACAAGAGTTGACGCCTTTTTGTCTTTTGGGTCATTACTTCCATATACTTGTCGATTGATGTGTGCCTTGTCTATACTGCCTTGTGTCATCCATTTTGTGTTATGAGACAACATTGCTTTAATATATGGACACTCACTAACTTTCTCGATTAAATCCAGTGTCACGATAACCGACAATCTATCTACCATTGATACTAAGGTGCCGTCTACCACTTTTACATTCTTCCAAAACTCATATAACTCATTCAGATAGACTGTTTCACGAACCTGAAAGAAAATTTTCCATCCTAATGCTTCAACTTCTGGTTCAATGTCCATCTGGTTTTGCTTCAAAAAGTCAAAATCAACATGTCTTCCATAAATCATAGATTGCTCCATTTGTGATATGTAAATGATAAAAACTAAACACACAAATGTATTTTGTTCAAAGTAATGGTGTTAGTATCAAAGATGAGAATGTGAAAAGAAAGAACTTGAAGCTAAGAATAGAGTAATGAAACGTTTTGATTAAGAGCACTGCAAAAGTCGATTTCAGAGTATTTCAAAAATATTCTAGAGTAAGTGATATTTTATAATCTTTGAGAAGATTTTCCTTTAATACCTTTTCTTAAAAAGTTACCGTCTATGACTTACTGTTATTGTTTACTTGAAAACTTACGACTTTTTATCTTCTTCACTAACGAATCATCTAGGTCATGACGTGTCAGACAATTGGTCATTCAACATTACAATATTCAAGTTTCATCTGATTTTTTAGAATCTGTCTTCATTCAGAGGTTTAGTAAAGATATCCGCCCATTAATGATTTGTATCAACAAATTGTAGACTAACAATTCTCCTCTGTACATAGTCTCGTAGAAAATGATGTCTAACTTTAATATGTTTTACCCTCGAGTGTTGTATTGGATTCTTCGATAGATTGATAGCACCTGTGTTGTCACAGAAGATTGGAATTTGTTCTTCTTGTATTGAGTAATCTTCTAACTGGTACTTAATCTATAACGTCTGTGAACAACAGCTTGCAGCTGACATAAATTAAGCTTCTGCAGTAGATAGAGCAATTAAACTTTGCCTCTTACTTGACCAAGAAACTAGATTATGGTCAAGAAAGTGACAACCTCCACTTGTACTCTTCCTATCAATCC
>JANVCQ010016221.1:0-12758 GCA_025531925.1 Erythroxylum plowmanianum
AATATGCTTATGTTTTGGAAGAGCAGAACCTGTGTTAGCTAGTTACACAGATGCAGATATGGCTGGAGATGTTGACTAAAGAAAATCTACATCAGGTTACTTGATTACTTTTGCAGGGGGAGCTGTGGCATGGCAGTCAAAGTTACAAAAGTGTGTTGCACTTTCTACAACTGAAACAAAGTTTATTGCAGCAATGGAAGCCTGTAAGGAGTTGCTATGGATGAAGAAGTTCTTTAATAAACTTGATGTCAAGCAAGAACAGTATCAGCTGTTCTGTGATAGTCAAAGCGCTATTCACCTTGGTAAGAATGCCTTGTCTCACTCACGATCAAAACACATTGATGTGAGATATCACTGGATCAAAGATGTGATGGAGACAAAATAATTACGGTTAGAAAAGATCCACACTGATGAAAATGGATCAGACATGTTAACCAAGATTCTACCAAAAGGTAAGTTCGAGTATTGTCGATCAATCACAGGCTTGATAGAGCCCTTCATGTAATCGAGAGGGGGATATTTGTTGGAGATGGGTCCCTCTCACATGGAGAGACTCCATCATTCCAAATTGGTAGGCATGGTAGACGCCGACCAATGTTGAAGCCTACCAAAATTGAAGAGAAATAAAAGCCAGCAATCCCACATCTCTTGCCTATAAATAGGCAGGAGATGAAGAACAAAACATACAAAAAATCAGAGAAGAAAAACCAGAGCTTTGTTTTGCTCTGAAGTTATGAAATATATTCCTAAAGGGTTGGTGAGTGACAAAATAGTGAGGTTAGTATTTTTAGGTTGGGAAACACCTTGTGAGCCACTATTTTGATTTTATCTCTGTATACCTATTATTTGTAATAGTGGAAGATTTATTCTGAGTTTTATTCGTGGACGTAACACAAGTTAAGAATGAACCACGTTAAACATCCTGTGTCCATTTTGTTCATTTTATTTTTTCTTTTCACAAAATACACCCGTTGTGTCCAATATTTATTTACTCAATCAGTCAGTATATAGTTCCAACTGGTTTAATCAATCAGTGTCTAGCTGAAAGTTTGTGTTAGTAATGAGTAATTTTGCGTTTTGAAACTTCCATAAAGAGTGAACTTTAGGCCATGTATAGCTGATTCTGTTTTAGTTTTTACATGTTTCCATGCTCGTTTAGTATCCTGACTTTGAGCTTTAGCTGTTCTGCAGGAAAAAAAAAATTCTGAGCTATATTTATATCAACATTTAAATTGTAGCCAAGAAAGAAAAGAAATGCAGAGCCCAATGGCCTCATCAACGGGCTTCCAGTTGAACAGTAGTGACTAAGAAATTGTGTTTAGTCATAAGTCCGTTGAAGCTAATTTCTTTCCTAATGTCTTTAAGGTTGTCAAAGGCACATCAAAAGCGGACTTTTTCTGAGAGCCGTCCACGTTACGTTACGTACCAAGGCTGAATATGAATTACAGTACCAAATAATGTTTCCAAGATTAAATAAATTAGAAATTTCACTTGCAATTGGAAGGAAAGTTACAGATTATTATTTATAGCTGGTGACTAACACTTGCTGAATGGATTGGATGTACATAAAAAGATTTATTCTTTTATGGGACAGGGATAGTTGAGTTCATTTTTCAAGTAAATTGCTTTTTTTCTTAAGTTATATCCTCTTTATTACTCTCTCCGCTTATTTCATGTTTTTTTAAGAACACAGTGTTCATAAATTATATTATTATAAGAAGCATCGTTCATTCTTTTAGCTTTGTGAGCAGGTCAAAATGGGTGATTCTACACTAGAATAAACATATTTTCTTTTTCACAGAAACCAACAGAAAAATTAAATAGAAGCAAACGATTAAATCGAGTCCAATTAGGGCTTTACACGCTTCATTTTTTTTGAAATACAACTCTTGTTATGAACTTTTCCACTTCTGAATAAATACAAAGTATTAAAACTACCAAATACAAATATTGAGGACCCTACCCAACACATGGACGCGCGTTTAATATATATTGCTCGAATCAGCAAAACGTGACGTTATGGCAGGAAACGTGACTTTGGAAACGTGTCAACATTGAGAATGAGCAGATAAAGGTCGAGTTCCTAGATAAAAGAAACTTCCAATGGCTGTGATCATGTCGATGGCAGTGACCAAGTCAACCTCAATGACAAGCCAGGCTGTTTTGAAAAAATGACATTAAACCGATCAAAGATTCGAGGCTTTAAAAGAGTTAAAAGTAGAAAGGGACTTTTGACATCTTGTTCAGAGAAAGTTTGGACCAAGTCATCGCTGGAAGCAAGGTTCATGATTTTAATGATAATGTGGGGAAGGAACTGGAGTCTGGGAAAAAGGTCTTGAATCTCAGTATAGTCAGAAATATAAAAAGTTCCCATTTGTTATCTACAAGTGACATAATTTTTGTTCTATTTCTGAAAACAATCACAGTTTGCTTGAGGAAGAACCGATTTGCTTGTTGCTTCAGGTAAAATAGGAGCTAAGGAATCTTAAATCAACCAGGTTGCAAGGTAATAAAGTGGAGCTATATAAAATCCAGCAAATTGGTGTGGTGTGGTGTGTTGTCCCAGGGAATACAAAAGACCAAGTGAATGATGGAATTGAAAATCTGTCAAAACCAAGGAAAAGAGTTAATGATAGAGGAAAGCTGTTTAAAAGAAACAAATTCTTCCTGAGAGTGACATTTGTTTATTACTGCTCTCCTTAACAGCCGGGGTAGGATTGTTGCAATATATGTATGGTTTACAATAACCTATTTCCTATGTTTCCAGCAGTCAAGTGATGAAATGAGTTTGTCCGTCTAATAGCTTACCTCAGTTTAATTGTCGTTTATTTCACTTCCAAGTATATGTGAAATAAGCATAACATAACTTATGTAAATTTGTGGTTTATTTATTTATTCTTTTTTTAAGGAAAGGAAGGAGTAGAAACTGGAAGGAAACGATGAGGACGTCTTTTTCCTCTGTTTAGCACGCAATGTTTTAGGAATTCATCTTTATTAAATAGCAGCCACTAATTTGTTCATGTACAGGTGATTTGGACGGTAGCTTAAAGTTGAAAACGATGTTGAGTAAAAAGATGGAAAATAATGTTGCTACTCGTTCATGGTTTGTGGGTCCTATAATAAATTTTTAGCAACGTAAGGTTTGTAATCCCACTAATGAACTAATTAGAAAAATATGTACAGAACAAGCAAAAAGGTCCATCTAAAAGTGAGACTTTTTAAATGAGGTGACAAGGGTGTCATGGAAGAACAAAGTCAACCTGTTACATCCTATTTCAATCAACATTGTCATGGAGTCCAGATCTCCTGTTCAATATTACCCTGTCTTATTCTGTTCAATGAATCTCAGCCATTTATTTATGTGAGTCCCGCGTGGGTCCCGCATAAATCCCGCGAAATTAATGGCTGAGATTCCATAGGACAGAATAAGACAAGGTAATATTGGACAGAAAATCCCATCTCATTGTCATGACATATACCTCTCCCAAAGTGGAGAGTCGACCAGGTGAGATTCTTGTCTAATTTTATGTGCCTATTCAATAGTTAAGTTTACGTCCTTTTAAACATTGCACAAGATTAGACAAGATAAAATTGGATAAAAAATTCGTGCTTAGAGTTGAATACTTGAGTTGATAACCTTTTCTTTTTAAAAAAATTAAAAAGGGATTAATTATATACAAAACTATAACATCATTACAATGAGAGCTAATTTAAGAAGAAATATACAAGAACAAAAGAGGAATTAAAACGTGAGTAAAACATTATAGGAAACCAAGCTAAAGATTTCACATGAGTTGCTTGTCGGAGGAAAGTGAATGAAGAAGATTTTCTTTTTAAAAAAATTAAAAAGGGATTAATTATATACAAAACTATAACATCATTACAATGAGAGCTAATTTAAGAAGAAATATACAAGAACAAAAGAGGAATTAAAACGTGAGTAAAACATTATAGGAAACCAAGCTAAAGATTTCACATGAGTTGCTTGTCGGAGGAAAGTGAATGAAGAAGATTTTTAGCACTTAAGGCACTTTGAATCCAATTAAAGATCTTGTCAACTACTTAATATTTCCCCTCTTCATGAGTAGTATACAGCCGAGCATTACGTTCCTTCCAAAGAGAATATATAGCAGTAGTGACGGCAACTTTCACAAGAGAAGCGTTAGTCCATCCTTTCTAAGAGTTTATAATAGCCCAATTCAGAGCTTGATCCCAAGAATAATAATATCCATTAATAAATAGTAGATGCGGAAGTCTACTCTAGACTGCTTTAGAATAACTGTAGAGAAAAAAGAGATGGCCCCGAGCCTCAAAAACTATTTTACATAAGACACAAATTGTATTAATATTGTCATGCCACCTGTCCTTGGTCCCAAGTCTCGCTATCCATGTAATAAAAGAGGCTTTAGGATGTATGGAATTTCGCCATAAAAGCAGAAACCAGGTGTTGGGATATATGTTATATCTCTAAGTAAATAGTTTTGGCATTATTTATTAATTGGACATATAAGATATACATTATAGTGAGGTTAAAATAAGAGGTGGATTGATAAAATTAAAAAGATGAGGTTGTTGCATGTTTGAATTTAAGTGGGACTCTGATTGTGTGAGAGATTTGTGCACATCTGGTATCTACAGTAGAAGTACATCTTTGATGTTAGTTTGCGGCAACCATGTAAAGGTGTGTGCGTGTTGGCAATTGGCAGAGGGCTTTTTGTTGTGTAGCTGAAGCAAAAGGCTGCTGGCTTGTCTCCTTTCGTTGTCAAAGTGCATCTCTAATGTGAGTGTGCTCCAACAGTTTTTATGTGGGTTAATGGTTAACGGAGAAAACACGACAAAGTGTGTGTGTCTTTGAAGAGAGGTGAATATATTTGTGTTGTGTGTGAGACAAGTCTATGGAGTAGCGGTGTGTATTAATTGCTTATTGGGAAACATACTATGTTTATTGAGCATGTCTCTATTGCTAAAGGAATTCTCTCACTAGGTGTTGGCTTTATCAAGGTTGTAGTGGGTGTAAAGGTGGATTTGGTGTTAGCTTTTATAAAAAGGTGAAGTGGGCAATAATTAAGAGCTTACCTGATTTGTTTGGGGAAAGAAGATAAAGTAACTGAATTACGGTTTGGCCTCTTTGGTGGTGCTTGTCTGGCATTGGCGTGGATAATTTCCAGTGTAGTGAACAACATTTTATGGCCTACTTTGTAGCAACGAGAAAACTAGACAGCCTTGACCTTTGACGCTTATAACATTTTGGTAGATAAACATTTTTTTTTAATGGTGACAATTTTCTAATCTATTTCAGAGGAGTTGAACTCATAGGGAAGTTGTTATTTTTCTGTCTCAAGTATTTTCTGTTTTGATTCTTTGATTCATCACTTGAGTTATTTTTATTGCCTTTTAATTAAAAAGAGTGTTGAGAAAATCCTTTATTGAGGTTAACACGAGTTGGTCGTGTTATTAGGTGTGAAATTTTTTCACAGGAAATGATGTTGAGAGATAGCTTCAAGGGTTAAGTGGTGTCGGCTCAGTAAAGCTTTGGGTAAATCTATTGTACTTCAGTGAAAGTTATTAAGCTGGATGAGGGCCTGCAGACGTATATAAGGTGTGTCGAACTGCGTTATCAAATTTCTAGTGTTCTTATTATTTTGTTTTTTCTTGGTTTTATTTTGTTCATACTAAAGAAGTTTACGAAAAGTTTCGAAACAATTAACACTTTTGGTTTTTCAATTGGTATCAGAGTCAGGTCACCGATTCAGAACTTGGTAACAAGTTGGTGTAGATCTTAGTTTCGTGAACATAGCCATAAGAGAAGGAGCATCAATTATCAGACCACCACTATTAGACGACTTTAACTATTCTACATGGAAATCACGGATGAGAGTCTTCATCCAAGCTCAGGGCACAAAAACTTGGCATTTGATAGTACATGAGTGGACACATCCGATGATCACTGATGATAAAGGAGAGACAGTTCAAAAAGATCCATCTGAATAAACAAGAGCTAAGAAGAAAGTGAACTTGAAAATTCACAAGCAACGCATACGATATTCAATGCTGTTGATAAAGGACGCTTCTTTATGATATCAACCTGCGAATCGGTTAACAAAGCGTAGGATGCTTTACAAACTATTCATAAAGGGTCCAAATCTATGACAACATCGAAACTACAGATGTTAGCTATGAGGTTTGAAGAACTGAGGATAGATGAAAATGAGACTATCGGAGACTTTTATGAAAGATTACGAGATATAGCAAATCAAGCACATCAATTGGGGAAGAAATATTCCAATCTGAATCTAGTCAATAAGACATTGAGATCACTACCTCCAAGATTTGTTTCGAAAATTGTAACAATCGAGGAGGCTCATGAAATAAATGACTTGTCATTAGAGAAGATGATTAGAATTCTTACAAATTTCAAAATGAATTTGTTGAGGGACAACTGAGAGAAGAATAAAGGATTAGCATTGCAGGCCGAGATTGGTAAAGTCATGATTGACTTAGAAGATGAATTAGACGAGAACGAGGAGGTAGAGCTATTAACACGAGAATTCAGTAAGTGGCTGAAAAGAGTGAAAAAGGACAGACCCGAGTTTAGGCAAAAAGGCGGGAGCTCATTGAACAACAACTTCAAACAACAAGCCAATACTCAAAAGGGAGAAAGAAAAGTAAAGAGAATTCAATGTCATGAATGTCAAGGCTTCAGACATGTTTAAGCGGAGTGTGCTAATACCATGAAGAAGAAAAAAGGAAAATCCTATACGAGCACTTGGAGTGATAACGAATCCAGAAGTGAAAAAGAAGTTGTGAATAATAATGCATTTGTTACTTTATACAGCAAAAGTCTATTTACTTGTTCAACAGTAACCAAGAAGGAAGTAACTGAAGATGAAAAATGAGTAAATCGGGAAGTTTCAGGAAAAAAAAAACGTAAACGATTCAGCTCAAAACTCGATCTTAGATTATGACAGCGATGAAAGTAGGTTAAGTGATAAAAAGGAGATCATTTATGAGGCTTATGATTAATGTACAAAAAATGGGTGAAAATATGTAAAAAGAATGAAAGATTGAAGGAAGAGAATCTCTCTATGAAGAACACCATACAAGAGTTAGAAAAGAAATTGATGTTGATATCAGATGAGCTTCGCGAAGCTAGAATGAAATTGATAAGTACTGAAAAGGGATTGAGAATGTTGAATGGAGGCACAGAAAAACTAGAAAAGTTAATGAAAATTGGTAAGGTTAAAAGGGATCTTCAAAGAATTGGCTATAAGGGTGAATGCTCTAAAGTAAACGAGGAGAAAAATGATATGCTTAGATGAAGAAACATCGAGAAAGAATCGAAGGTTTGTACCCATATGTCATTTTTGTGAATTTATTGGGCACATAAGGCCGAAATGCTACAAGATGTTACAAATGATATTTTAAAAGGGTCAAAATCGAGGATCTAGACACTTTCCATTAAATTTTCAACAGTAATCCATGGAATTGAAGTGCACTTGGATTAGAAAGGGTCAAGTACAAGGACAAAAACGTAGTGAAGGAAATATAAAAAATTGTACAGATTCATAATTAGTTACTGTTTATCAAGCAACTGATCAAATAGAGGACAAGCCAGTTACTTTTGAAGAAGAAACCGATGACAAAGATAATATGACGAAGAAAAAGACCAGGTTTGAAATTCTTGGAGGGGTACAGGGATTGTGTGCTTTACATTTTTGAAGTATTTTTTGTGTTGTTAAAAAAACAAAATAAAAAAAGAAAAGAGTTTTCTTGGTTCTTTAGTTTTATATTGCTATTGTCGTCTCATCTTTTTAATAGTTTCCATTGTGACTTCTATTTGGCTCCACCGAAGACTTCTTAGCTCTCTCATCAGTATGGATCTCTCTAGGGTATCTCTCTCTCTTTTGGGTATATCTCTTAGTGCTTTGAATGATGATAATGTGTCTTCTTGACTTGTTTATGATTCTTCTACTGCATCTATTGTTGATTATTATGATTATACGTTTTGGTATTGTTTTGACCGAAGGGGAAGACATCAAATTGTTTATAGTGAATGTTTCATTCAGGTGGAGATTTCAAGGTATATACATGACTAATCGTTGTACTTTTGACATCTTTTTGTCCCAAAGGCGAGAATTTTGGATGATTGGATAATTATGATGTTTTTTGAAACTTGATATTTGATTAAGGGGGGTTCTTTTTTCATCTCATATGAATTGTGAATTTGATGGTTACATGTCCAATTATCTCCTTTAGGGGAAGTTTTGACTATGTGACAAACAATTCCAAAAAGGGGGAGATTGTTAAGACATATGTTATATGTCTAAGTAAATAGTTTTGGCATTATTTATTAATTGAACCTATAAGATATAAATTATAGTGGGGTTAAAAATAAGAGGTGGATTGATAAAATTAAAAGGATAAGGTTGTTGCATGTTTGAATTTAAGTGGAACTCTGATTGTGTGAGAGATTTGTGCACATCTGGTATTTACGGTAGAAGTCCATCTTTAATGTTAGTTTGCAGCAACCAAGTTGAGGTATGTGCGTGTTGGCAATTGAAAAAGGGCTTTTCGTTATGTAGCTGAAGCAAAAGGCTGTTGGCTTCTCTCCTATCGTTGTCAAAGTGAATCTCTAATGTGAGTATGCTGCAACAGTTTTGTGTGAGTTAATGGTTAAGGGAACAAACACGACAGTGTGTGTGTGTCTTTGAAGAGAGGTGCATATACGTGTGTTGTGTGTGAGACAAGTCTATGGAGTAATGGTGTGCATTAATTGCTTATTGGGAAACACACTATATTAATTGAGCATATCTCTATAGCTGAAGGAAATCTCTCACTGGGTGTTGGCTTTATCAAGGTTGTAGTGGGCGTAAAGGTGGATTTAGTGTTGGCTTTTATAAAAAGGTGAAGTGGGCATTAATTAAAGAGCTTAAGTGATTTGTTTTGGGAAAGAAGATAACGTAATTGATTTATGGTTTAGCCTCTTTAGTGCTTGTGTGGCATTGGTGTGGATAATTCCCAGTGCAGTAAACAAGATTCTATGGTCTACTTTGCAGTAATGAGAATACTGGACAGCCTTGGCCTTTGATGCTTATAACGTTTTGGTAGATAAACGTTTATATTTTAGGTGACAATTTTCTAAACTATTTTAGAGGAGCTGAACTCATAGGGAAGTTGTTATTTTTCTGTCTCAAGTGTTTTTTTGTTTTTATTCTTATTTGATTTATCACTTGAGTTATTTTTATTGTCTTTTAATTAAAAAGAGTGTTGAGAAAATCCTCTATTAAGGTTAACATGAGTCGGTAGTGTTATTTGAGTGTGAAATTCTTTCATGAGAAGTGAGGTTGAGAGTGGTGTCAAAGGTTGAGTAGTGTCGACTTAATAATGCCTTGGGTAAATCTATTGTACTTCTGTGAAAATTATTAAACTGGGTGAGGACTCCGCAGACGTAGATAAGGTGTGCCAAACTATGTTACCAAATTTCTGGTGTTATTATTTTATTTTTGCTTGGTTTAATTTTGTTCGTGTCAAAGAAGTTTATGTAAAATTTGCGAAACAATTATCACTTTTTTTTACCAAGATACCTCGCATAGACCCCTAAGAAGTAGCTGATGACAAGATTTATTGGAGAATATACCGCTTGGATCAAGAGACAAACTTATAGAATTATCATTCAAGACATTAACTTGTTGGGGTAGGAATTGTGCCAGAGTGTCAAAACCTCGATATCTCCCATACCATTGACCATTGCAGAGCAAGGACGAGACTTTTAAGTTGAGAGGAATGCAGTTCCTTAAGTGTTGGACCTGAGGGTTCTGGATAAGAGGATTGGAGTCAGCCCAATTATCATAACAGGGCCAAGTACGTGCACCATTGCCAACCTTGTATTTGATACAAGGATAAACCAAGTCTCGCAGCTTCATCATTTGGACTAGTATCTATGAGAACTCCCTTGCACAAGGAGCTTACCAAAAATTCAGATTTTTTTAAGTGAAACTCATAAATCCATTTGACCTATAGAGCAATGATCCGTGTATAAACACCAAAGCCTCTTACACATTAAGACTTTCTGCATTGAATAGATAGAAACTATTCCTAGTCCCCCAAACTTCTTAGGAATCACTATTTCACTCCATTTAACCTTTCCATTATGAGCATTTGCAAATCTACCAGTCCATAGGGAAGCTTTTATAAATCTATCCACCTCTTTAAGCAATTTCCTAAGCAAGACTATATGAGCAGACCAATAGATATGAAACTACTTAAGACAAAAATAATAAGTGTAATTCGAGCAGTATAAGATAGAAACCTGATTTGCCATGCATTCACTTGTGCCTTAATTATTTCAAGTAAAGTGAGACAATCGTTATACTTCAGCTTAAAGGCAGTGATGGGAACACCCAAATAGGAAAAAAAAGGAGCAGATTTCACAGCCAGCCTAGCTAGATTCTGAATTTCAGTAAGATTCTGCACATCAGCAAAGAGATACATATAACTTTTTGGGATATTAAGCTTGAACCCAGACCAATCAGCAAATATCTCTAACGCATGGATCATCATGGTAATTGATTAAGAATTGGAACTATATAATGTCAAAAGATCATCTACATATAAGAGATGCGAGAGATTGAGACATTCACATTTGTAATGGAACTAGAAGCTCCTATTGCATGAGATCAACTTAGTTGTTAGTCAAGAGAAGCCTTCCATTATAAAAGTAAACAAATAAGGCGACAACGGGTCTCCTTGACGAATTCCTTTAGCTATCTGTATTGGCTTAGTAGGAAGCTCATTCACCAGAATGCTCAGCAGAAGAGTTTGAATGTATGTCATGATCCATGCTATAAATTTAGAAGGCAAGTGCAATGCTTCAAGACATACTCGTACAAACATGTAGTTCACCGTATCAAATGCTTTAAAGAAATCAACTTTAATTAAATAGCTCTTGAGCTTCTTGCCTAATTAATACTCTTTCAACAATTCTTGTAGGAGAAGAATATTATCCCCAATATTTCGCCCCTGGATGAAAGCCCTTTGAGCCAAGTTAATGATACCAAAGATAGCCTGCTTGAGTTGCTCAACCAGAATTTTAGAAATCACTTTATAAATAGTGGTGCTACAAGAAATTGGCCGAAAATCATTCATACTATGAGGATTACTTCTTTTAGGCACTAAGAAGATTTATGTATGATTCAATGCTCATAACATTTTCTTATATCAAAAGAATTCCAATACATCCTCAGTAAAAAGCTACCCCGTTATGCCCTAAGAGTGTCGAAAGAAGAGAGCAATGAATCTATCTGGCCCAGGAGCTTTGGAAGGATTCAAATTGAATACTACTCTCTTGGCGTCTTGCTCATTGATTGGAGCCATCAACATTTCATTAACCCTGTGATCAATCGTCCCTTCAAACAATCTTCTCACATTCTGATTAGGAATAGAAGAGTTATATGATCCCATTAGATTAAGAAAGTGATTGCGAGCCATGTCTTATAGTTGGGTCAGCTCTGTGTAGGTCTATCCCCCACTATCACGTAGCATATATATTTTGTTATAATTCCGACAATCTAGTAAGAAAGAGTGGAAGAACTTTGAATTAGTATCCCCTTCTTTTAGCCAATTAACTCCATAATTCTGAGAGAATAGAAGACTCGAGTTTAAGAGCTGAAATGTATGCTTGGAGGCACATCATTTCAGCATTCTTAAGCTCCCTATAATGCGGATCCTCATAACAAGCAGTTTGTGCTTGGATAAGTTTGTCTTTCAAGGATGAGAGGTGGAGGTTTTGGCTGGACATCAAACCTTTAAGAGCTTCCTTCAACAATTTAAGCTTCTATGATAACTGCAAAGATTTACAACCAACAATTTCTGTAGCCTAAACATAAACTCACTATATTAGAAAAACGAGTTCTTTGTGTAAGTCCATTATAGAATCAAAAAGGGGAAGCCTCTCTCCAGCATACCTCCCCCATATGTATCAGCATATATGCATGGTCTGACAGAAGATTATTCCCAAAATGCACATAAGAATTAGAGAACTGTGTCAAACATCAAGAGTTAACTAAACCTCTATCCAACTTCAAAGAAGATTACCTTGTTGGTTATTGGACCAACTAAAAAGTCTCCCCGTATATTTAAGATCCACCAAGTCCATCCTGGTTAAGAAATTGGACAATTCCTTGGTCAACCCGAAATTGAATCGTCGGCCTCCTTCCATTTAAGAAGAGTTAAGTGAGTAATTAGAACCTCTCACTACAAGCCAAGGTTGAGAGATTCGATTCTGAATAGTTTCCAAGTCATACCAGAGTTGAGTTCTTTGAAACCCAAAATTCGAAGCATACACAATAGACAAATCAAAAGTATAAACAAGACCATGCAATTGACACAGTTCAGCTTTTTCTTTTTTTGCATATCTTTGTGATTCAATCTTCTATTTGTTTTGATTTGACGACGTATATACGGCTTTTCTTGATTCTTATTAGTTCGGAAATGGTACAGGGAACAAAAACATTGGCATGTCTCAACTTGAACAAATCATTTAGGCATGTACTATGTACCTCATAGTCACTTCTAAATGATGCAGTGGCTTTTGGGTCGTTTCCTGATAATGGTAGAATGATTCATCTAGCACAACGCATGTACTTTATAGACACAAACAAAATGGTCTCAAGATAAATGGTATCTGGTTCTGCCGGATTCAGGCTGAACGGTGCGTTGCCGTTTGGATCCATGAGTTGGCAACCTTCTGCGTTGTTCTT
>JANVCQ010016268.1:0-12757 GCA_025531925.1 Erythroxylum plowmanianum
TCCTGCAATATAAAATAGCATTTTGCAGTATCAATTGTCCTCATGAAAATTACAAAGAGATTAATATCAAATTAGGACAATTTACTGACAAATTGTAAATTACAAAAGCTCGTTATAAGGAACCAATTTAAGCACAAAAGTCATCAATTAGGAGTCAACGAGTGCATAAACAATGATGAAAATACAGCCAATTTATGATGTAAACTTGGCTCAATCAAAAAGCGTGTTCTTTTTTTTTAAAAAAAAAAGGAACGAGAAATAGATTGCAAAACAATACGGGGAAAACAAATTCTCGAAAGATCCGCTACAAGGATCATATGGCACCCATGAGTGTAGAATCAAAAAATGTGACTCTGACGTTAAAATAATCGGCATAGTGAGCAAGCCAGTCAGCACCTCTGTTGCCCTCTCGATACACATGACGATGAACAACAGTTCAGTTCCTAGTAAACAACTCGTTAATGCCCTGGACAATAGGATTGAGGTGTCGAGCTCGATGATCTAGGGAAGTAAGGATGTCGATCACCGTGGTAGATTCCACCTCAAGCTCGATCCGACGGTATCCCAGATTCCACGCTAAAGTCAGTCCAGTGTAGACGCCCTAGAGCTATGCTGTGATAGGAGTGCACCAACCAATATTTTGGGAGAAGGCTCCCGGCCAGTTGCCGTCACTATCTCGGAGTAGACCACCTGCAGTTGCTGTAGTCGAAGATCGTGTACTCACACCATCAGTGTTTAATTTGATTCAGCCTATGGGAGGTGGGGTCCAGCCAATAAGTATTCCTGCGAAATGCACGGATCAGCAGTCGTCGCCCTATTGTGCCACATGGCTTATTGGAGGACCAAACCTGCATAAGACAAAATATGAGAAATAGGTCAGGATGGCCAAGAGAACTAAGCATCGAAGAGGGACATATTCCTCCAATGCCATAGAAACCAGCTTGTGATGCCAAATAGGAGCGACCAGTCGAGGCCTAAAACCTTGCGATGAAGGAGGAGGTTGTGATGGAGCCACTCTCTCATAGGCAACCTGTAAAAGTTTTGGAGAATCAACTGAGGAGGGAAGCTATTCTACACATGCCGAATTTGAGCGCAGTCGCGGATGGCATGTGAGGAGGACTCATCTAAAAAATAGTGAGAGCAAGTGCAGTCTGTAGTGAAGTGTCGCCTCACTCATTCCTGGTTAGTCAGTAACTGCTCCTTTGCAAAAAGCCAGAGAAAGACCCGAATGCGTTGGTGTCCTTGCCAATGCCATATGCCTTTCCAGGCCTCGTGTGCCGGCGCATCTGCGGTATCCATGATCATATTATAAGTGGAAGCGACGGTGAACTTGCCGGTGTCAAAGGGCCCCCAAATCAGATTATTCGACCCTAAGAAGGATTTCGAGAGAAATGTCTCAGCGATTAAACGACAAATCGATTGCAGAAGAGAGTTGTGAAGCTCGTCCCACTTCCAATTACCGTCAGGGTCCACGAGGTCCCGAATGCGAACATTGAGTAGGGAATCCGGGATGGGATGAAGGGCGTGGGAATGAAGGGGTCCTATCCCACTCAGCCACGAATCGGACCAGAACCGATCCGAGCCCCATCCCCAATTCTCCATTTCATACCTTGAGTGACCAAGTGTTAGGTGGCCTTGATACCCCGCCATATCATGGATCCCCCGATGGCGTCCAAGGAGGTGGGGAGGTTGCTACCATCAAAGTTGTACTTTGCGGGAAGAACCTGAACCCATAAAGCGGTCGGATTAACGATCAGAGTCCAATTTAGCTTAGCCAAGAGAGCATTATTAGTGGCTCGAAGGTTTCGAATCCCTAGACCCCTCAGCAATTTGGATTGGCAAACTTCCTCCCAGTTGACGAGGTGAGTCTTTTTAATTCCATTAGCAGATCTCCAAAGGAACTGGCGCATCAATTTCTCGATCTCATCACACAGACGACGAGGTAACCAGACCGCCTGCATGATATAACTAGGGAGAGCTGCAATGACAGAATGAACCAATGTAGTCCAGCTTGCCAAAGACAGAAGGTTGGCAGTCCATCCAGACAATCGTTGTTGGACCCTATCAAGAATGTGTTGATAGGTCCGTCCGGTAATTCGGCCATGTAGAAGTGACACGCCTAGGTAACGACCAAGGTCTATTGTCTGTCGAAACCCCAGGGCTTGGCTTAAGCTCTGTGTCATGGAAGGAGGCGTGTTGCTGGAAAAGAAGCATCGAGACTTGTCATGGTTGACTTGTTGGCCGGAAGTGGCACAAAAATCATGTAAAATTGTCCGGATGACCGACACCTGGTCCAGAGAGGATTCGAAGAAGAGAATGAGGTCATCCGCAAAAAACAAAGGTGACAGAGGCGGTTCATTCCAGCTCAATTTAATAGGTTGCCAACGCTCCTGAGTCACCGCGTGAGTGATTGTTTGCCCTAATCTCTCCATGCAGAGCACGAACAGATACGGGGAGATAAGGTCGCCCTGACGAATGCCCCGGGATGGATGGAAGGCGAGGCTCAAGTTGCCATGTGGATAGTTGTAATCTTCAGGATCTCGGTTTCTCAAGACCTCTTTACACCTGGCAGAGAGGCCCAATCCTCGCTCGGTTAGACCACGCCTTCTGCTCTCACGATTGGTACCCTTTCCCAACTACTGTCACCCACTTACCTTTTTTGAAGTCAGACCATCGCCCTCTTCTCATTACGATTAACCCGCACACCTCCTCTCCTGAAGGCGTGTTCTTTTTGTTAGAACCATTTATGCCCTAGCAACTACAGTTGTGGTGAATTCTATTAGATTTTACTCTTAATTGTTATTCTCTTACATTTCATATAAGATCTATCGATGCTTAATTTACGGCAGGCGGCGCCATAAATTTGTAATATTACAGAGGAAGAAACCAAGAATTTATTAAATGGTTCAAATCTTCAAATCCTTAATACCAGTATGCCCTGAGTATGCACTCGCACCCAATCCTACTGATCATAAGTGCATCTTTACAAAATGACTTATAACCCTCACTAGCTTGTAGGTCCAACATTTAATATTGGCTTTATCTTCTTTCTTCTGATTAGCATGAATATTCAATTGCACCTTTTCGTGCAGAACTGTCCATTATCTTGAAGCATGACAAAGCATCCCATTCATACCGTCTCATACCTGCGAAGAAGTTAATATTCCATTACTATTCTATCTTCCCTGTTGTCCACCATTTATTATCATTAGACTAAGACACCCAGATAGTAAATAAACAAAACCAGGAAAAACACTGAATAAAACCTGAAAAATAGGCTATAACTCCAAAAGAATTGAAATCACTGAGTGCAAAATGCCTGTGTGATGCATTATTCGTAGTTACTCAAAATTTTGAAATATTTGTCCAATTAGTAAAATTTCCAGATGTTGCTTCAGTTGCAATACATTTCACCTAAAAGCATACTAAAAATTTGGAAGAAACCGGCACAAAACACTCGACTGTTAGTAATACCATCCAGACATGTTCATTAAAATCAAGCAGGAACACTTTTCGACAACGACACATTCTGCCTTTTCTATTCCTGATTTATAAAGCAAACTATGGCTTAAGAAAGGACGAATTATCAAGGAACAGAAACTCTTGATCACCAAGTTTCATGTTTTTAAACATTATAGGTATATATACATATATACAGTCCCAATGTTCACATGTTTGTCTCTGGATTTGACTCAACCAATTAGCCCTTGACTAAACAACATCACTAAGATCAACTTCATAATGCTATCATCAGAAAGTTACCTTCTCAGATTAGATATTGAGTACAGCATTGCTGAAATTATCCTTAATTTGAACCAGAACTTGCACCAGATTGAGCTTGTGTATTGGCTGCAGTATCAGTCGTACCATCACCATCACCAGTTTCTGAAATTTGCCGATTAGTTGATTCTGAAACTGAAGTATTATCCACCATGTTTGGTACCAGAACACTGTTGGTTCTATCATTATCTCTAGTTTCCAGTCGCTCCATCATGTGTGACACTGTTGCGATTCCAGCATTTACATCTCTCCTTACTTCAGAACCAATATCTGCAGTGGTATTTCGAGAGAAGAATTTCTCCCTCCATCCCCTTGTACTCTTTGAAATTGACTCCTTGTATCTAGAAAAAAGTTCTCATATGGTGAACAAAAGATATCTTTTCACATTAAAAAAGTTTTCCCTTATGTTACCTTGTTGAAACAGCATTGAACTTGGATTTGAGAGACTCTGAAAATGATTGGAAGTCTGATGGTCCTGCTCTCTCTTGACAATTTGGGGGTGAGTGATTAGGAGATGCTCTGCAACAACAAAACATGAAAATGACATTTAGCAAAGGAAAATGAACTTTTCCATAAAAGGTATCCATATGCATAAATATCACAAGTATCCATGATGTGACTAATATGACAAGCACAGAAATAGATATAAGTTTTGGAAATGTTGAAACCTATTGCCCAAGGAATTCCCATGATTGGCAGCAACACCACCAGATCCAGAAACTGAAGCAAATGCAGGATCAGAGGTGGCATCACTGGATTGCGGTGTAATGAGTTGTGAGGATTCTTCCCCATCAGTTGTTTGAGGAGATGGGTTAGCTATTGTGATTGGAGAGGCACGTTCACCATCTTCTCCCTGAGTAGGAGAAGATGAGACTGGAACAGGAGGAGGCACACCATGATTTGAAAATAATAAGAACTGTGAACGACCCTGAGCTGATGATCTAATCCTCTGGCCTCCCCGTCTTGCAATCTGGCGTCGTCCCATTGCAGCGGCAGCAGCCAGGTGTTGGATTATACGCTCTTCAAGTTCAGCATCATTAACACCCACAGGCAACTGGGTTCAAAGCAACGAATTTACCAAAGTTAAGCTTCAAACTGATCTGTTAAATAGCAGAAAGAGTGAATATTAAAAAGAAAATAAAAAATAGCTTCATAGCAGCTAAGAAAGAATACAAACATGCTGTAATTCGAAATCCCCAAGGGTTGGATGATGAAATATGGTGGTGTTCCTAGAAGGATTAAACCTAAAACTTCTCTCCCGTTCAACAGCTTCAAGCAATTCCTGGCTGTCGAGTATATTAATAGACAAGTCATTTGCATTTAGAAGTAAAAACACAAGAATCTAGTTAGGAACATATTTTTACCTTGTTGGGTCCTTCAAGCTGATAGGTTGCCAGCACATGGGACATTGGGAACTTCTCTGGCACCTACAACATTGGAAAGAAATGAGAATGTAGATCCTATTGTTCTCTCCCACCACTAGAAAAATAAATCAAGTCAAACATGAATATCCCATCTCTTGGATACTCTATTACCATAGATGACGACATTTAAACATAAGATGTTGATTTCTTCATCACACATTCTAAAATGACTTAGTTTGAATCTTTTAAAAACTTGCTTCTGTAAAAGTTCGGGAAGACATAGATGCTGAATCTCCCAGGCACTATCGTAACAATCATGGCAGAATGTTCACTAATAGTTATGTATTGTTGATAGTACAATCTGTCTCTACTATAAATGAATACTGGAATACTTATGAGGTGAACATGGAGGTGAAGCCTTAACAGCAAATATTATGCATAATCAAACTGGCCATTGAACCACATGGTTTATGAACTTACAATTTTGATTTCCAATAACTAGTCAAACAAGTCACTAGAATAGCAACTGTAAATTTGATTACTAAACTAATATTGGAAGATATCAAGATTGATGATAATCGAAAATACCATTCAAGGATGCACTGAAGGTGGAACTCATGCTTGCAATTAGTCAACTGCAAAATAAAGATTAAGATAATTATGGAAAAAGAAAACAGGAAAACTTGGTAACAGGTAATTATTCCAATAAAAGATTAAAACTCATCATACGCACAGTTGAAGGATCACTGTCGCAAAAGGCTTCAAGGCATATGCTGCAAGCATCGTCACAAGCCTCCTGGATTCCCCCTTCCACAAATGCTGCAGCTGATGTCAAATGTGCCTCAGACTTGGGGGTATCTTCCAATCCCTAAAGAACAATTTTCAACCCAGCAAAAAAAATTAAAAGGGAAAGTAAGTAGTTGCGTTTCTTGCTTGAGTAAGCCAAGAAGGCACAAACTTAGCAACTAAATCAAATGAAAAAACCAGTCCATATTTAAAGAAAAGAAATAAAAATTTCCAAATTGAGACCTTTTGTTTAACTGACGAAAATATAACAATTTCCGTTAACGAAATGATCGGCGCACAGTACACCCACAAATAGATAGAATGAATCGATCAAAAAGAATCCATTTTTACATAGTATTTAGCATTAAATAAACCACAAGAGGAATTAAAAGTTGAAGAAATGCCGAGTATAGTATTTTGACCAGTTGAGTGAAAACTGAGAAAGCTCCCAAAAACCTACTCTTTAACATAATCATCGATTTCTCAGTCATGAAACCAAGAAGTAAAAGGAAAAAGAAAGACATGTACCTCCATGAAACTCCCCGATGATCGAGCAGAGGAATTACAAGAAAGAAAACATCACAGAAATTGAAGGGACAAAAACATTGGATTGAAATTTATCTGAAATTTGGGGAGACGAGAGAGAGAGAGAGAGTATGCCGTTTGGTGTTTGGTAAAAGTGCGGGACCCACGGCTCGTCTTCCCTTGCCACGTTATTTGGTTCGCTTATCATGATCAGTCAAAAACGAAACTAGTGAACTAAATGCCTCCAGTCCAACAGCTTATATAAATATAGGTCTGCGTCAGTTTGATTGCTTCATGTATGGATTGACTTGTACTTCAATCGTTATAATTTTTTCAATTATTTTAAATTAACAATATTATTATTTATGTTATGGTTATGTGTTACGTCGTTTGATGAAATCATTGTGGACATATAAATTAAAACAAGGTAAGATCATCGTATTAAAGCTAAAAGTGTGATTCAAACTATGACTATTATATTATATTATTAATGTTTTCAGAAATTGAACAAGAATAATATACATATGACATTGGCCACGTTTGGTTAGCTACTAATTAGCTATTTTTTTATATGATTTGTTGTTTTCAGCTGTTTGATGGGACAGTAAAAAATGTAGGAATGTTTTCTACTAATAACTAAAATTTTAAATATTAAAAGTCGATTGTGTCCTTTAAATTCTATTACTAAGTTGCGTAAGATTTTCTGTTTAAATTGTATTCTTGATTAAGTTGCAATTAAGTAATACATGTGTCATATTTTTGTTGGTTCTAATATACAATAATTTATGATAAGTAGGACGATCTAGTTAAGGTTTCTAGATATCTACATTTTTAGGATCAATGTTCGTTCTTATAATTGTTTTATGCAGTCATAGGTTAGAAATAAAATGTTGATCTTAAACAAAAATTAAAATAGAAAGAGTTGCATAAATTTCTCATAGATGATGAAACAATATAGGTGAACATGATTTCTCTAAAATATAAATTCTTATAAAAATATTCAACCAAATACTAAGATATATAATATTAAATCTTTATAATTTTTTAAAATCATGTTTTCAGAAGTCATTTTACACATAAATAACTAATACTAAACAACTAATTTTACCAAACATATTTAACAAATAGCTAATACAATCCGCTTGTCAAATCAGATGATATAATCAACTATTAGCTAACAACTGATACAATCGACTGATTGCCAAATAGGACTATTGTATATAAAATCTTGAAGAATCCAATAAGGGTACTTTCGCATTCCTTATTCACATTTCTTTTTAATATGTTTAAAAGAACTAGGTAATTACACTTGTCATGCATTTCCATCTAAGGCCTCTTAGTTAGGATAAGAGGTGATAGTTATTTGAATCTACTGACCTAAAGCTTCTCTTCTTTCTATATGTTGTTGTAGGGGCATTTTGGTTAAAATTATTGGCTAAGATCGAGCTTCTTCTTAGCTTTTAATGGTGAATATACTTTGTGATTGACTAGGTGGACATGAATATTCATGTGCAGTGTCATCTTTCCATCTACTTACTCCCTCCTTTAAATTTGAATGCCTATGCATTATTATTGTCCTACTTGTTTGCAACATATTAATGATTGGATGATTCCTATCTGGCCAAAATCCAAGAGTTATAAGTCTCATTCATATGGTCGTTTACAATTTGAGATTTAGACTCAATACTATAGAAAGACATGTTTCATGTTTCCTTATGATATTTAATCAAGTCTTCTGTACATCTAGGAGCCAAAATGTTCAATTTAATAAGTTAAGCATTATATTCTTTAAGAAATATTGCTTATGCACAATTATAGAAAGCATGTCTTAGACCTTTTCTCTTCCATTTTGGTACCCAATATGCGGGGGTATATGTATGTGTGTGTGTATTAAGGTATCTTACCTATAGTAGAAGGTAATATAACATTTTTTCCTCTTATTAATCCCTAAAAAATATATAAGAGCTCAAAAAGTGATAAATGGATAATATTATACATTAATTTAAGAGTTAATTAAAAAATCAAAATTTGCTCAATTTTACAATCATAGTCCAAACTTCAAATAGTGACAATAAAATACTCAAACTTTCAATTTTTTCAATTCTAACCAGACGTTAGTGTTTTTGTTAAATTTGTTGACGTAACTTGTCATCCAAAAACTCTAACTATTAATACATGTCAACCAAAATTAACATAACCAATAAAATTAATAAAATTTAGTCAAATGATATTATAGATGATTACTTGAACTAATTTAAACTTTACATGAAATATTAGAAAATTGGACCTTATCATTCTTCTCTCCATTCCTTGGAAGTTGTGCTCAATTCATGGAATTTCTAAACTCTAACATAACTAATTTGCAAATTAGATTAGGTGAATTAAGCATCATAAAGAATGCTGAGGATGCTCTATAATCCTACTGTTTGTAACCATTCAAATTAGTGAATTAAGCACCACAAGGACTCGTTTAGACGAATCCTTTATAACCTTACCATCTATAATCATAGTAAGTGAGGACAAAACATAATTTCCTTTTCCTTTTCCATCTTATGTTATTAAACAAAAGTTAGTAACTTGGGATTAATATAAGTTTTAAAATAATTAATCCATATTTGAGAATTAAACACCACAGAGTTGAGATGAATCCTCTACAATCTTGCTATCGATAATCATACCAAGTGAGGACAAAACATACTTTTCTTTCGCTTCTTATGTCTGTCTACTGAACAAAAGTTACGCATCACATCCTTATCAACTTAAGCCAAATCCATGCAAACAGACTGGTCCCCAACAGAAGCAAATAGCCTGTAATAGCTGTGGTAAACATATGCACTATAGTCGTCGCTAAAGCTGCAAAGAGAAGAGATTAATTCTCCTCCAATCACTCTTTACTTCATCGATGACAAATACCGTATCATTCAATGTCTCTATTCTACATTGACTAGACCCCTAGTTCTTGCATATCTTTGTCATGAAAGAGGAGAAAAAAACAAAGAAGAGCCTGTAATTCCCAATGGTATATACATTTTGAAACCGAGCAATGCCAAAGAAGAACGTGAGATTGTAAATTGACGGGTCTCATTCAACCGTAGCCCCAAACACAAACAAGAAACAACTCAGCCACAACAGGAGGTCATCCTTCCATTGTGGATCCCATACAGAAACATTTCATGATTCTCCCCTCTGATTCTGCTGCTTCTATTTCTGTGGACCCCCCGTAAACTGATTCATCAGAAACTCCGATGGGCCACAAGAAATCAAATCGTAAAATCAGAGAAGTCAAAGCACAAGACTATACAATCTACGTCTGAAACCTGTCAATGGGATATGATCAGATCATCAAACAATTAATCGCACGTCAGTCGTCGTGTCTTTCAGAAGGACTCCTAAAAAATCCGGTGCTATAGAACCGGTCCCACATTTCCTTCTCCAGATTGACGACATCTGTGTCCTGATCATCACCATGCGCACCCCCTTCCGCGCTCTCCACAACATCTGTGATCTCCATCACCAACTCATCATGGGACCCACCGCTATGAGTTGGTGCTAACAACGGCTGCTTCTTCATTCTCCTCAGACGCCGTCGCCTTCTGGCTTTCCGACAAAGACACGCCGGTACCTTGTAAACCGCCAGAATCAACAAGTTCATTACCGTGCATGGGCAACAGCAACACACCGCCGCACACTCCGCCGTCGTTCCGCCGGCCATCTCTCCAAACCCTTTTCGTGACTTCTTCTCCCCCGCCCCCACCTTCCCTGTCGGCACCACCGCCGTCTTAGGCTGCTTCCCCTCCAATAAAAGCTGCTTCTTGGCCTTAAAAACTTGGTCTGCCATGTTCAGTTTCAATTAAAGAAAGTCAAGTACAACTTTGAACCTCAAAGATACAAACTTTTCGAGGTATTCAAAAATGGGGTCTTCTGATTCTTGATGAGAAAAAGAAGACAGATTTTTATGGGAAAATCAAAATAGTCGTCTTGAATCTTGATCAGGCGTTTGGTTGCCGAGAAAAATAATAAAAAACTGAAGGAAAATGAAGGGGAAGTTGGTTATGCTTCTGGTGAACGGGAATTTAGAGAAACGGAGAGAAAACTGATTAAAGATAGAGTTTTATACGCGAGAGAAGCGGATTTTAAAATTAAACCATCTCCGATTCCGAGAAACCCGAAAGTGAACTCATCACATCATTGTTCGTTGTTACGTACACATACGAATAAGTAGTGGAGTGCGGAGGATATCTGAATCTGATTGAAATATATATTAATATTAGTTAATGCTTTCTTGATCAAATGAAAAAAAGAAAGTGTTCAGTGTCCTACCAAAATACGGGTCTGTGAGCCACCAGACTTCCAGCGGGAGATGGCGTTGTAAGTGGTGGAGGTTTAGTTTGTTGTTTTGGGCTTATTCTGAAGTTTATGATATGTTTGGCTACGAAACCAGGGGAAGAATTTACCTTCATATTTTTGGTAATTGCTTTGCATTTGGATCAATAATTGGTTATGGATATTAGGGAAGTCTAATATTAGTTTGTCATTATCAAAATGTAGTTCATTAAACATCTTTTTGTAAAAAATACAACATTGCGATTGTTGAGTTTTGACTCCTTTTTTTATCTCATATTAGTTGGGGTACATAATTAAGACAAGGCTCTTGCTGGTATAGAGAGATTGCTACCTCTTTAGTTAAGACACCAATATAAAAAGATTTGTATGATAAATTTGACTCTAGTTAAATTCCTCTTTTAAGGTGAGAGTTAGAGAGTTTATTTTATGTATCTTTTTGTGAATGTGTTGGTGTATTGGAGGATTGGATGAGAGGAAAAATTGTGTGACTATAAAGATTTTTCACATAGTAGTTTTTTTTCGGTGCCCGTGATTTTTTCTTCTATTTAAAAATTTTTACGTAAATTCTCTTGTATTGTTATTATTTTTCTATTTTCAGATATCTTTGCCTATAAAATATTATTGAGTATGGATTCGAGAGTCCTAAATTCTCAACAACGATTTTCCAAATTTTTGTAAAGTGGTAATCCTGTGCATAAGAGTATCACATGAAATTCTGGCAAATACCATTTGGTCGAATACCTGAAAGCAGACGAGAAAATGAGGTGGCAAGATAATACTGTTATGATTTGCTTAATTTAATTTGCCGGCGGTAGGCCATTAGATCACAGTGGATTCAGATTATTGTGGCAGATACTCGAATAAAGATGGCCATGGACTTTAATGACATCCTAATCATAGTAATTTAATATATAATTGTTTATACATGGATATGTCTAGCAATAAGGTTGCCTTGCCCCCCTAAGCCCCCTTGACATTCAAGGGAAAGGTCAAGGACAACAAAGAAGAAGAACGATAATACCATGTTATCCAAGTCATCCGGTGATAAAGATGCCATGGCTTGTTGAGCTCTTGCTGCATCTTCGACTGAAAGCTTGCTTTGCTCGTATTGGTCATCATTTCTGGGCTCATGTTCTTCATCATTGACGTGAAAATCTGTCAAGCAATCAGCCAGAGACAAGAAAGACAAACTGAAATAATACATGCCTAGATGTGTAAAATGATAGCTCAGATCTTCAGCAAAAAGTTACTTGAATTCAACTTAAAAGGGTCCCCTGGTACGAAGACAAGGATACAAATTATATCTGCGACATGGCTGGTGAAGGATCGCAATACACAGCGGAAATTAAAATTGCAATCACATATTCATCTAATGCGTTTAACAAACATACTAATAATAAGAATAGATAAAAATAAATACCTGAAATTCGTGAAGATTAACCGATACTGAACTTCGAAAACACGAAGTCTCTATATACTCCACACCGAACAATATGTCCCGTTTTCAACACTTGATATGACTTGGGACAAATTTTGAAGAATCCTTTCTTCAAAAAATAGAAAAAACAATTTTCTCAAAACTCTTCTCTTGTTTTTTTTTTTCCATAACAAAAATCAAAGAATATATGCCACCCTCTCTTTGATTTTATTCACGTATACACTATCGGAAAAACAAATGGACGTGTTTTTCTTTTCTGTTTCTCAAAGACACACACTTTTCTACGCAAGTGAATTTTCTTTTTCACTCTTCACCCATCCACGTCAACCAAACAATGTATATATCTCTTTTTGTAGCATCGGTTATTTTTTAAACACAAAAAAACCAACCAACCTTATCAGGTCATTTGTCAAGTCATATCCTTTATGCATGCTAACATTTGCATCACAAAAGACATACCCATTCGTTGTATATTTACAACGTTTCTTTCTTCCTTTTGTGTTAAATATTTAATTAATAA
>JANVCQ010016279.1:0-12756 GCA_025531925.1 Erythroxylum plowmanianum
TCATATTGCGATTTATTTATATTGATGCCATGCGAGTGTTTAGTGATCGTTTGTGATCGTAGCACTTCCTTGCTGTGAGATATACGTCGGAACGACCCACGGGCGTCTCGGTGTGTACTCCACGGTGAGGGGGCGCTACATCTAGGTTGTATTGTGAAAGAGAACAGTTGAAACATGGATTAGAGGTGAGAACACTGATAGGTAGTACCATAGTAATTGGAGAAGTCTACAAGAGGTGCTTGATTATAATTGATTAGGTAGAATTGGAAGCAGACTTGATCATATTATAGTTAAGAGAGATAGATATCATCCTTGCCATGGATTGGCTCACTACTCATAAGGCTATTATGAACTGCTATACTAAGGAGGTGGTATTAGAATCTCTTAATCAGCTGAGACTAATTTTAAGAGGTATTAGTCAAGTAGTGCTAACCAAGATGATCTTATTCTTGAGTACTTTGAGGTTGATGCAAGATGGACGTGAGGCTTATCTAGCCCACGTTATAAATACACGAGCTGAATAGAATGCGCAGAACATTCATGTTATTAAGGAATTCTTGGATGTGTTAAGTTGTATAGTTTACCTCCAGATCAAGAAACAGAGTTTACAAACGACTTGGTTCTGGGTGCTACTCCTATATCTATTATTCCATATAAGATGACACCTATGGAATCAAAAGAGTTGAAGGCTCAGTAACAGGAGTTGTTAGAAAAAGGTTTTATCAGACCTAATGGATCACTATTGGGAGCTCCAGTCTTATTTGTGAAGAAGAAAGATGGAACTCTAAGACTGTGCATCAATTATAGGCAACTGAATTAGGTGACAGTGAAGAACAAGTATCCATTGCCTAGAATTTATGACTTGTTTGATCAGTTACAGGGAGCTTAAGTGTTCACTAAGTTGGATTTAAGGTCTGGGTACTATCAGTTGAAGATAACAAAGGCTGATGTATCGAAAAGTGCATTTAGAAGCAGGTATGGGTATTTTAAGTTCTTAGTAATGCTATTTAGGTTAACTAATGCCCCAATTGCATTTATGGCTTTGATGAATAAGGTGTTTTAGCCTTGCCTAGATCAATTTGTGATTGTGTTTATTAATGGCATCCTAATGTATTCAAAGAGAAGCGAAAAACATGTTGAGCATCTGAGAGTGATGTTACAGATTATGAGGGAGAAACAGTTGTATGTCAAATTTAGTAAGTGTGAATTTTGGCTAGATCAAGTAGTATTTATTGGTCATATAGTATCTGGACATGGCATATAAGTGGATCCAAAGAAGATAAAGCAGTGATGAATTGGGAATCTCCAAGGAATGTATTAGAAATTTGAAATTTCCTAGGATTGGTTGGATATTACTAGAGGTTTGTCAAGGGATTCTTGTTAATCTGAGCCCTTTTGACTAAACTTCTAAGGAAGAATGTAGTCTTCTGATGGAATGATGAATGTTAGAAAATTTTTGATGAGTTTAAGCATCAGTTGACTACGACTCCATCAGGAACTAAAGGATATGTATTATATAGTGATGCTTCGCATCAAGAATTGGGATCTGTATTGATGCAGTATGGCAAGGTGATAGCCTATGCATTGAGACAACTAAGGACTTACGAGATAAATTATTTGGTACGTGATTTAGAGCTTGCTGCAGTTGTTTTTGCTCTAAAGATATGGAGACATTATTTATATGGAGAGACATTCTAGATATACACTGATCATAAGAGTTTGAGGTATTTGTTAAGTTAGAAAGAATTGAACATAAGACAGAGGAGATGTGTAGCACCCCACTCCTGCAAGACCCGAACCAGAAAATGATGGATGATATTCGAGTTTGTGCCCTGTGAGGGTGGCATGCTAGAGCACTCAATCATTCAAATTTCAGTACAAATTTATTTTTGAACCCACAACATAAAGTGCGGAAATTAATAACCAAATCGGGCCCACTTTATTTCATAAACATTTTCAATCATAGCAAAACAATCAACACACAGCTCATCAAAAATTAACTTTCCATTTGGGCCCATTACAATTTCAACTTAAATACATTTGTATACACATTGTGCAAAAGTTTCTGAATATGTTATTTGATACAAAAATTGTGGAAATTATACAATTCAATAAAAAAAGGAAAAAGTACAATGCAGACGTGAACTGATCCCGATCTCTATCTTTTACTTGTATGTTGTAGGGATACTCCCGTTTGCCTAACGGGATATTTTTTTGAGTCCTGAAAAATATTTGTAAATTTTGGGTGAGTTTTGTAAACTCAATGAGTGACCATCATCGATGGCTCACCCAGTCACATAACACATTATTTCACATTTCACATTCAATTTCGCACTTCACATTCAATACACTTAATCATTCATTTTATGCATATACAGTACACATGAGGCTCACTTTCCATTTGTTACTTTGTTGTGATCGAGTGCCTAAATTGTCCCATGTAGGGCTCATTGATAACTGTCCCTTATCCGCTTGGAGGATACAGGGCTCATTAAACATTGAGCCTAAGGCTCTAAATCACTTTTCAGCTCGAGGCTCAATTTCACTCGTTGAGTTTTAAACTCTGATTGTTGGCTACTCTAGTCACAACTGCCATTATATTTCATGCATTCATGCAATAGAATGCATCAATCACATTTGCATGTTCTTATTCAATCTCATTCCCATATCATCGGACCTTAGTTTGGTATTCAACATTAAGTTAAGAATTACACTTTCACTTACATGCAAATACACATTCAAAACATATTTAACAGTCACATTTAGTACACTTAGTTCTTCTCATTCACATACAAGCAGCACTTTAATATCTCATCAATCATCAGACCTTCTGTCCGGAATCAACAATCAAGACGCATTCATATCGACATTTAATAGTTAATTAATACAAAAATTAAACAAAACAAACAAATAATGAAATAAGACCATATAGGTCTACTCATAGTACGCTCCAGTTTAGCATTTGCTTCCAAATTTTGGAAACGTTTGAATGTGAACATTCTAACCTGCACAGTTCATTTATGCAATACAAATTTCACACATGTTACAACTTTGCACAATTATAATTGTTCAATAATGCACATGTGTGAAATGAATTATGTACAATGCATGTTCATGACAATCCTGGGTATCTTTCCCTTAATTTCATTACAAAATCATTCACATTTCAAAACTCATCTAAGTATAATTTATACTTAGGTTTATGCCTCACTAAAACCATTAAAATCTCCATTCCTTTCTCATTGACTCACTTCAAAAATTTTTCCAAGTCACACTTTTGGGTCTACTATTCACATTCAATCAGAAAGTGGAACTGAAGTAATTTGGTCATACTCTCCTCTAGAAAAGTGTTCCTCTATGTCTTATCTTTGTATTGATACCAAAATCATTTAATTTGGTTCAATAATATAGAAAATATACCTCAAATATTATCGGGTTGTTCACATTCAAAAACAGTGTACTATGTATAACTTTTGGAGACAATTTGTAGGCCTATATCTCTAGTTTACTCCAAAATAAAAATCATCTTATTTGGAATCCTACAGATCAATATATCACCAAAATACTGAAGCATGTTTAGTAAAAATATCTAACTCATACTCTTTCAACCGATACCCTTACTTTAACTTGATCAATCTTTTTCAAATTAAAACCAAAAGCTATAAATTTTTGTGGAGTGATAGATGAATGTGTTAGGAATCCAATGCTTTAAACATCAGGTCATTTGGAGGTCAGACGAAAAAGTTATGACCAAAAGAGTGAGAGGTGTTCAGGTCTAGAGTCGTGGGTGACAAGAGAAAGACCACAATATGATCTTTCTTTTATTAATTTCGTGACTTAACAAGAGGTGTGGCAAGTGACACTTGTCACTTGCCACATGTCACTCTCTTATGGTACCTTCTTGATCTTTTAATAAGCTAGTCCATTTGTCTCCAATTTCTAATCCAATTGTCTCTCAATTTTCAATGACATATGTCATTAAATCCCAAAGTCCTTTGCCATTGGACAGTAATTTCTACTACCATTTAATAATTATTTTGTCATTTGGCAATTTTCCTAGTTAAAATACTCAAAAATTTTCAAAAATTTCTCTAAAAATTATAAATCAATTTATACACTCTCCAAATTAATTTTCAACATATAAAAATCACATTTCCCAATATACTCACATTATAAACAATTATACCTGGAAATTGTCAATGAAAGCACATACAATTATTTTCATGTGCAAAAATCACAATTCATGCATGTATATATGCTATCATTATGCATGAGCATGAAATGCATTTTCTAAATCTCTCTTTGATCTCACACGTACCAAATTTTCGGGCTCTAACCCTTAGTATGGGAACGGGATGTTACAAGATGGGTAAAGTTATTAAAAGACTATGATTGAGTATCATATGGGAAAAGATAATGTGGTGGCTGATGCTTTGAATCAAATGTCTAATAGCAGCGTAGCTCAAATTCAGTTATCAAGGCGATCGAGCTTAATTCTTTTGAGAGCTTTGAATGTGGAGTTAAATCTAGAGCTTAACGAAGCATTGATAGCACATTAAAGTTAAGACTGATTGCATAATCGAATTAGAAGAGTTCAGAGTAAAAATCCTAAAATTGAAACTAATTGAAAAAGTTAAGATAAATATGGATTCTAAATTTGAATTGAGAAATGAACATTATGGTTAAAATAGAGACTATGTGTGCCTAACGTGGATGATCTGAGGAAAAAAATTCTAGAGGATGCTCATATGACTGCCTATGTTATGCATCCTAGTACCACTAAGATGTATAACACATTGAAGCAGCATTTCTGGTGGCCTAAAATGAAGAAGCAAGTAGCGAAATATGTTTCTAAATATATAACATGCTAGTAGGTTAAGGTTGAGCATCAAGCTCCAGTTAGGAAGCTACATTTGGTGCCTGTTTCAAAGTGGAAATGGGAATGAATCACTATGGATTTCATTATGGGATTGCCTAACACTCCGAGGCAGAATGATCTTATATGGGTTATGGTGGACCGATTGACTAAGTTGACCTATTTCTTACTAGTGAGAGAGAATAACTCACTAGACTAGTTAGCCTAGAGTTATGTGAATGAGGTAGTTAGATTGCATAGGGTTCTAATGTCCATTGTATTGGACAAGGATCCTAGATTCACTTCGAGATTTTGGAAGAGTTTGTAGTCAGTTATAGGCAAAAAGTTAAACTTCAATACTACATTTCATCCTCAAACAGATGGACAGAGTGAGAGGAAAATCAAGACTATTGAGGATATGCTCAGAGCATATGCATTAGAGTTTCAAGGAGCTTAGAATCAATATATAGCATTGATTAAATTTGCATAAAACAACCACTATCATAGTATTATTGGAATGGCATCATATGAGGCATTATATGGCAAGAAATGTTGATCGCCTCTATATTAGGATGAAGAGGGCTTGAGAATGATTGAAGGTCTAGAACTGATACAAGATACTATGAATAAGGAGAAACTAATCCGAAGTAAAATAAAAATGGCTCAAGATAGACAAAAGAGCTATATGGATTAGCATTTAGGGGATATGGAATACAATGTAAGAGACAAAGTGTTTTCGAAAGTGTCGCCTTGGCGAGGAGTGTTGAGGATTGGTACAAAGGGCAAGTTGAGCCCTAGGTATATTGGTCCTTATAAGATCATTGAGAGGATAGGATCACTGGTATACAAGTTAGCTTTATCGAATGAAATGTCTCGGTTACATAACGTATTTCATGTGAGTATGTTAAGAAAATACAGATATGATCCAACAAATGTGATACCAACTCAAGAGATTGAGGTTACTAGTTATTTATGTTATGTGGAAGAGTCGATCAAAATAGTGGGTTATAAGACAAAGCAGTTGAGAAACCGAGTAATTCCACTGGTGAAAGTCCTTTCGAGAAATCACTCGACTGAGGAAGCAACTTGGAAAACAGAGGATCATATGAGGAAAAAATATCCCCACCTATTCAAACAATCATGTAAGAATTTTAAGGACGAAATTTCTTTTAGGAGAGAGAATTGTAACACCCCATTACCCATGTTAAGGCTAGAATAGTGTATATGAGAAATTACTAAGAAATTAGAAAGTGCATTTCATGCTTATGCAAAATATGGCATACACATACACAAGAATATTGAGTTTTACACATTAAAATGACTGTATATACATTCATTGACATTTTCCAAGTATAATTGGTTTATAAATGTGAATTGTGGATTTTATTGGTCTTGAAAATCATATTGGTGTGTATTAAAATTAATTTAGCAATTTTAAATTTTGGGGTATTTTGGACTAGGAAAAAAGTTGTCATAAGAGACCAATGGATGTGTGACATATGGAAACATATATTTATATCAAATGGCTTGCATGCAATGGTGACATATGGAGAGGCTTTATTATTACACGTGGTCATGTTTATGGTATGAAAAAAATTACTGTAGCTTATTTGTTACTCTTAACCTAAAACACCTATCACCAAGCTCTCTCTCTATTCATCCAACACCAAAATAACTGATGGCTTATGGTTGAGTATTTGGTTATTGATTCTTACATCAAAGTAAACTTTATTCATGTTTTCCCTCATCCACAAAAATCTCTTGTTCACTCTCACTGCTAGAAATTTAGCTGAACCAAGTAAGATAAGCTTTAAGTTTTATGATATCGTGAAAGACTTTTAATAATGTTTGAGTGTTTGGAAATGGATTCATGCATGAGTGGGGTAGGAAGAAGCAATTTTAGTGATAATTAGTGGGTTATAAAGTCTACTGAAAGTGTATAAAGATGTAGAAAATAGAGGTTGTACAGAAACTAAAAAAACAAAAAAATGATGAAACATATGAATGATGATCTGTCTTGATATTTGGGTTTTAATATGATATTTTGGATATGTTTGTAAATGACTGGAGCTGAAATGGAAGTTGAAAAGATGATTTATGCATAAGATGTGTTAGTTGTAAAGGTAGGAGTTTGAAATCTAAAAAAAAAACAAAAAAAGAAAAACCTGCATTTCGTTAATTTGGGGAGAGAAGAGGAGTCACACCGAAGGCTTACTAAAGGGAGACTATTTTGAACATCATTCATTCATTTTATTATAACTTCTTCTTCCGACCTCCAAATGATGTGGAATTTGAACCTAAAAACTTATAACACATTGTTCTTTATCTACACCAAAATTTATAGCCATCTGAATTAATTTGGAAGAGATTGATTGATGAGTTCAGGATGAAAATGTTGAGGTGTGCTAGAATTTGACAACTGGAATGTTTTTACTGAACATGCTTTAGTATTTTGGCTATGTTTTGATATGTAGATTTCCTAATGAGATGATTCTTGATTTAAATTTAATAAAGACATTTGGCTACAATTTTTAAGAAGAAATTGAATTTGCATTCTATCCTTAAGGGCCTTGAAATTTAGTTTGAAATTGAATCTTGGCTTAGGCTAGTAAACCGTGATAGAAATCATGTCCTGTTGTTATCGAATAAAATGTATTAATGTAGGCCAAATCATACAAAGTTGTATTCAAATAAAGTTGTAGCTTATTCTCTTAGCTTTCAATTGGTATAAAGTTTGTAATTTTTGGACATTGAAATTGAGAGATATGAGTTGTACAGCTTTAACTGCATGATCATGCATTAGCTAAAATTTCAAATGTACTGAGTCTTTAGTATTTTGAGCTTAAATCATAGAATAATGAACCAAACTGTATGATCTGGGTGTGTTGGACCCCACCCCCCACCTATTGGCTCAATGGTAATGGAGGCGTCCACTAAGTGGAACAAAACCTTAAGGTCTTGGGTTCGAGTCGTGGCCTCACCCTTGACCAAAGAGGACAATACCAATTAATGGGGTGGTGGGGTACCTGGGTCTGGTGATGAGTCCCCTTCGTGGGGTTAAAATCTACCCGGATCTAACATTAAAAGACGCCTTTTAATATTGGACCCCACCCCCCACCCGTAGGTGTTTGCGGGTTATACCGCGGCGGGTATTTGCGGGTTATACCACGGCATCCAATGGCTCAATGGTGAGAGGTGTGTTGCTAGATAACAACAAAACCTTGAGGTCTTGGGTTCGAGTCGTGGCCTCACCCTGGACCAAAGAGGACAATACCTTAAGGTTGGATGCCGCGGTATAACCCGCAAACACCCGCCGCAGTATAACCCGCAAACACCTACCAGTGGGGTCCAACAGGGTGTCATTAGAAACTTAAGATATAGGAGAACAATTTTTTACTAGAAAGTGTTACCAAATTACTCCATTTTCCTTGTCAGAATGATCATACAAAGTGGACCCGAAAGTATGTTTTTAAAAATAAATCTAGAATGATCAATTGGGTTATGAAATGAGTTTCAAATTGTTTTATTGTGGTCCAAACCTTTAGTACAAATTAACTTATGTGATTTTGATATATGAATGGTTTTGTGATAAGAATAATGATAAGATACCCAGGATTGTCATTAAACATACATTGTAGATATTTCATAAACATAAATGTGCATAAATGAATACTTATATAATTGTACAAAATTATTATATATGTAAATGTATTTTGCATGATATAGAGGAGCATTTAGAGTGACATCATCTAGACATTGTCGGGACTTTAAGGCAATAGCTTTCTAGAGTGGTTTGTGAGTAATCTAACGGTCTTACTTAATTATTTGGTTGTCTAAATTATGTTTTGAATTGTTTATGATTGTGAATTGGATTGTGTTGATTTCAGTCACTGAAGGTCCGATAAAAAATGTGATTGGGACTGTGATATTTGAAGTGCTCCTTGAATGTAATTTGGACTGACTATATGTTTACTCAACATGATTGTTGAATGTCGGACCAAGGTCCGATGATAATTGTGATTTAAATTGTGAATGATTAGTTGAATATGAGTGATGCATTCCATTACATAAATTCACAATCAGATAATGAGAGTTATGACATGAGTAGCTGCCGAAAATGAGCTTTAAGCCCAGATTGTGATTAAGAGCCAAAGGCTCGTTCTATTTAATGAGCCCTGTATCCCTAACGGATAAGGGATAGTATCAATGAGCCCAGTATCCATAATTGATATGGGACAGTTTTAATGAGCCCAGTATTCACAATAGATGTGGGACAGTTTAGGCACTCATTCACAACAATGTAAAAATTGAAAGTGAGTCTCAAAAGCATTTGCATATACACTTTATACATATGTTTGACTGACTGAAATATAATGTGGTCATGTATTTGAATAAAAATGGGATATATGATGCTATATGCTAAATGAAAAGATGTGAATTATGTGTTTACATGTGATGATATGTGATATGAATTAAGTGAACCATCGAGGATGGTTACATCACTAAGTTTGCAAAACTCATCAAAATTAGAATGTTGATATTTCAGGAACAAGAGAGTACATTAGCGATAAAGAGACTGTTGGACCCCATTTCTGAAGCCCAACTACGAAACCCTAATGTGTGAGCATATTCTAATAAAATATCCTTAACCATCATCGGTTCAACTTCATTCTCATAACATCCTAAAAATTTTCCCTATTTGATCAATTGATATATGACAAACAATTCTTATGGTCAAGTTTTGTAGCACCTCACTCCTGCAAGACCCGAACCCGACATCGATGGATGATATCCAAGTCCATGTCAAAAAGAGTGGCGTGCTAAAGCACTCAATCATTCAAAAATTGGTATAAAATTTTTTTTTGAACCATAAGCACAATATGGAGAAATCGATACTCAATTAGGGCCCACATTCTATCATAAACATTTTCAATTAACACAAAACCATCAACAAAATTTTCAATAGCCATTTGGGTCGTTTCACAAATACAAAACACTTGAGTCATTTCGAAATACAAATTTATACAAAAAGTTGCAGAATATACAATTCAATACAAAATAGAGAAATGCAATGCAAATGTGAACTGATCCCGACCTCTATCCTTCACTTGAATGCTATTGGGATACTCCCGTTGGCCTAACGGGGTATTCTTCTGATCCTGAAAAATATTTGCAAATTTTGGGTAATTTTTGCAAACTCAATGAATGACCATCATCGATGGCTCACCCAGTCAGATAACACATAATTCACAATATTTCATATCCATTACGATTTAATTCATTCATATTATGCATATGCAGTGCACATGAGACCCACTTTCCATTTGTTACTTTGTTGTGACCGAATGTCTAATTGTCCCATATAGGGCTCATTGATAACTGTTCCATATTGGGCTCATTAAACATTGAACCTAAGGCTCTGATTCACTTTTGAACTCAAAATTCATTTTCACTCATCAAGCTTTAAGCTCTGATCGGTGGCTACTCTGATTACAACTCATTTATGTTTCATGCATTCGTGAAATGGAATGCATCACTCACATTTGCATAATCCCATTCATTCATATTCACATATCATCGGACCATAGTCTGACATTCAACATTTAGTTGAATGAAACCCTATCATTCGTATGCAAATGCTCATTCAGGACACATTTAACAATCACATTAAGTGCACATAGTTCATCCAATTCACATTCAGTTAGCACTTCAATATCCAAATCAAACATCACAATCATCGAACCTTCTGTCTGGAACCAGCACAAGCAATCACATCTATATAATCATTTAATAGTCATATAATACAAAATTTCAAATAACGAACAATAAAGTGAGACCATCTCGGTCTACTCACAATACGCTCCAGATTAGCATTTGCTTACAAATTTTGGGAACGCTTGAATGCGGACACTTGACCTACACAACCCATTTATGCAAGACACACATTGTACACTCATCAATAATTGCACACGTATAAACATTTATTTATACACACTTGTAATAATGGACTATGTACAATGCATGCTCAATGACAATCCCGGGTACTTTAACAAACCTCTTATTTTATGCTCATTCTCATTTCATAACTTAATCATTCATCAATTCTTTGAACCACAACCTCAATCCTTTGGTACTTTGACATCAATAACTCATCTACAAATTTTCCTATATATAGATCTGTATGCAATTAGTGAAGAGGAAAAACAAGGTATTTATATGCATGTATCTATATCACTATTAACTTTCTGTGTTAAAACTCAACATTTCCTCTTCATTCCAAATTCATTTCAGCTCAACTTATCAACCAACTCATAATCTATAATCAGTTTCTTTCCATAATCATCAAAGACAGAAAATCACATTCACACATAATATCTTCACATTTTCTGCGTTTTCAACTTCAAAATCTAGTTTAACTCTATCCCATAACAGTTCAGTCATCAAATTCAAAGAAAATCGTCATGTGTGGCACACTAATCTCCTCACTCATTTTTCAAAAAATAAGAATATCACTATTCTTAACCATTTAGTAGTGAACTAACGATGCATGCTTCATTTCATACAAAATACATAACCATCACAAACTTACTTGTCTGAAGCTTCCAATATCTGAAAAATTATGTAACCCTAATCTCTCATGCAACCACGTACATCAACTTGAAGGTTGACAGGGGGTTTGATTTTTCTTGGGGTGAACGAAAGAAATATCAAAGTAGAAATGATGACAAAACAGAGAAAAGCAAGATTTAACTTTGGTGAATGTTGAAAGAAAAACTCTGTATTGGAGAAACACTAGAGAAAGAAGCTTCATGAGAAGGAAAATGAAGGCCAGTAACTTCTCTTTCAAGGTTATTAAAACTCAACTTTAATGCTAGGACACCTGTCCAATTCTTAGCCACTTATCCACTTCTAGATTTTTCCATTGACACCATAATCACTCATTTTGGTTTAGTACTTCGGAAGATGTGCCTCAAACATTTTCGGGATGTCATATTCCAAAATAGTGTACTATGCACAACTTTTGTTTAGAACTTAAATATCTTATAGACTGAATCACAATTATACATCTTGAGACAATTGTAGGTCTATATCCCTAGTTCACTCCAAAGCAACAATCGTCTAGATATACTCAAAATATTAAAGTAGGTTCAGTGGAATAACCCTAGTTCATATTACTGAAGAGTACACTCATTGTAACCATCCCACGTTTTTCACTCAATCTTTCTCAATTTATTTCATATGGTTATGATTTTTGGTGGAGATGTAGGGTAATGTCTTACGAGTCCAATGGTTCAAGAATTAATTCATTTGGACTCCTATAGAAGAAGTTATGGCTAGGCGAAGAAAGACAGAAGAAGCAAAAACCCAGAAGAAGCAAAACCCAAAAGAAACAAAACCCAGAAGAAGACACGTCAGCAAAGCATAGAAGAAGACGCATCAGCAAAATACAGAATCAGACACGTCAGCAAACCATAGAAGAAGACGCGTAAGCAAAACACAGAAGAAGTAAAACCCAGAAGGAACAAAACATAGAAGGAGCGAAACACTGGAGGAACAAAACACAGAAGGAGTTCATGAACAGTAACACAGAAGGAGTTCATGAACAGTAACACAGAAGCAGTTCATGAATAGTAACATAGAAGAAGTTCATGAATAGTAACACAGAAGAAGTTTATGAATAGTAACACAGAAGAAAGAAAACTCAGAAGAAGCGAAACTCAGACGAAGTGAAACTCAAACGAAGCAAAACAAAGAAGAAGATGATATCATCAATGACATCATCACAAAAGAAGCAAAAAGACATAAGAAACAACTTCGCTTTTGACATCTCCCCTTACAAGGACCCTGACTTTCAGCTCAGATGTCCAAGTTTTCATACTATATATTGTTGGAAAGATAAC
>JANVCQ010016289.1:0-12755 GCA_025531925.1 Erythroxylum plowmanianum
TTTTGGGTTGAAATGGAGTTGAAAATGAAGTAGAAGAGATGGTTTAGGTTTAAGATGGGTTATGTATGAAAGAGGGGGGGAGGGGGGGTTAAAAGTTTAAAAATGGAGCAAAACATGTTCTCGAAGCGTGTTTCTAGACAAGTTCGCCGTGGCGAACTCCTGACGTCGCTGCGGCGAACATGTAAATTTTCAGGCGAACTTTTCCTCTCTGACGGCGAACTTTTCAGGGTTGCCGCGGTGAACTTTTCAACACAAAATATACTTGGGTATTTTGATGATAAATTTTTGTGTAGTTATCTAACTAGAGTGATTTTTGATTTGATGTAAACTAGAGACATAGGGATAAAAATTGTATGAAGGAATTGAGTTCAAATTCAGTCTCTAAGGATTTCAAATTTTAGATGGAAGTGGAGTATGGAATGTTGTCTTAGTATAAGGCCAGCCCAAAAATGCGTATAGTATAACTTTTAGAGTACTAAACCAAATTCAATGATTTTAGAATCATTAGAAACTTAAGACAATGGGGAACATTGTTCTTAAAGAAAGTATTATCAAATTTCTTCATTTACCTGATCATAAATTGGAATTCCTATTCAATGGAATTTTTTACTATTGTTAAAGGAAATCAAGGAAGGCAAGATGAGCAAAGTATGAGGCACCTTTGAGCAAGTCTTTAAGCAAGGAAATCGAGGTGGGTACATGTTTATAATAGAGTAAATAAGCCACTACTATTTTTCCTTAAAGTAAAGAAGTTTATTGATTTCAAGTACATCATAAGTGTTGCATCTTTTACTTTTGGATGATTTGAGAAATCTGCTATATGTTTGCTACATGAACTATGTAATGATTTATAAAATGATTTTTCAAGTGATTTCTGAAAAGAACAACAAGTTTATGAAATCAAGTTTTGAAAGTACATATGAGATATTGTATGCTCATGAAACTCAAGTTTTCAAGAAGTGCCATTTTGGGCAACACAAGTTTACAGGTCATGATATATGTGTTATGTTGGTTTGTGGTGATCCATCAAGAAATGTCACGTGCATGTTGACCTAAGTTTAAGGCTTTTCCTGCCTGCCCGCTAGTGACATGAAGCTCCTTCATGGACTCCTATAAGTTCACGACTACACAAGATCATTACGTGGGATTGCGTTAGTATGTTCTGTTCACAGCTACACATGACCCTTATGGGAAATGTGTAGTACATTCTATTTAAGAATCTAGCCAATCTATTTTGATATGCTTACGTGCTCATGATATGTTTGACATGATAGATGCATACATGATTTGTACTATTGTGAATTTGTAACAAATTGAGAATTTCATGAAATAAGTGGTTTATGATTTTTAAATGCGGAATTACTATGGTTATGAAAAGGTTCAATGAAAATGAGTTTTATAAAGGATTTTTTCTTATTTGTCGATTATAAACTTGTTACCCACGAGCTTCAAGCTCACCCCCCCTTCATCCCTATCTTCAGGTAATGAGCAAGAGGGCAAGTGATCAAGAGCATAAAGGCATTTGACAACTACAAGATAGTTAGCTTTTGTACTAAGTTTGTTTGATTTTTGAGTAGCTTTAGTGGCGTCTCGAACATAAGCGTCCATATGTAATTTGTATTAAACGAATGATGTCATGTTTATAAGTTATTAAAGCTTTGTAAAACTCCTTCCTTTTAAGGCTATTGAATGCGAATTATTGTTATTTATATAAGAGAGACATGTTATAGCAAAGAGATATAGGATTTTTGTGAAGGATGAGAATTAGTTGTAAGAAATGAATTAAATGAGTAGAGATTAGAGAGTATGATGGAATAATAATGGTAGTTGAATTGTTATGAAATGATGATTCATTAGAGGGAGTGAATTTGGGATAACATAAACTGAAAGTAAGGAAAGAGTGATGTAGAAACCATTGAAATTTTAGGTTTAGGGGTTTCGCCGCGGCAAACTCCTTGGCTTCACACGGCGAAGTCAATCTTTCAAGGTCACCACGGCAAAGTTATATTTTGTCGCCGTGGTGAAGTCAGTCTTTCAAGGTCGCCGCGATGAAATTATATTTTTTTGCCGCGACGAACTTTTCCTGAAGGGGTCAGTGGAGTTTCTCTCGAGGAATTTTGACTGGTACAATATGATTGAGAACATAATCATAAGAATGGATTTTTGTTTATCAATTGATCAAATCCAAAAAAAAATCAGAATGGTATGAGACTTTAAGCTTCATGATTTTATTACAATATATTTGAGCTCACGTTTCAGGACTCCGAAGTTGGGCTTCAGAAACGGGGTCCAACAATTGTTCTATAATAAACCGATGGAAAGACCAATTGTACTCCAGACGTGTCAAAATTCATACAGTCATCAATCATTCCAATTTTTCGGGTCAACTTTGCATAATCAATATGACAAGGAAGATGTTGTATTTATGTAACACTTTCTTCTAGACAATTGTTTCCCTATGCCTTATGTTTCTAATGACACCAAGATCATACAATTTGGTTCATTATTCTATAAGTTATGCTCAAAATACTACAGACTAACTGTATTTGACATTTTGGATAGTGCATGGTCATTCAATCAAGTTGCACAACTCATATCTCTCAATTCCAATATCCAAAAATTACAAACTTTATGCCAATTGAAAGCCAAGAGAATAAGCTACAATATATTGTTGCTAACAAATACCACTCTTTTTCTTTTGGATCTTCCAAATCATTCCTACAGGAGATCCAGACCTATTTTTTAATGATCCTTCTATAAAAAGATTCATTCTCTTCTTTTTGTGAAGACAACTTTGTCTAATTCAGCCTACATCAATACAGGTTTTTCAATAACAACATGACATGATTTCTATCACTGGTAGTGCTACAACCTAAGCCAAGACTCAATTTCATGCTAAAATTTGAAATTATTAGAGACAGAATTAAAATTTGACCTCTTCAAGAAAGTTGTAGAAATATGTCTCAAGTTTAATCTGAATCAAGAATCAACTCATTTGGAAATATACAAGCCAAGATGTAATTAAAATACCGAAGCATATTGAAAGAAAATTCTCCAGTTCATAATGTTCCAGCACATTTCCTCTTTTTCATCCTAAATCCATTAATCTAATCTTTCTCAAACGAATCCAGATGGCTCTAAATTTTCATGGCCTGGAAGAAAAATGTGTTAGGAATCTATTGGTTTAAGTTTCAAGTCATTTGGAGGTTGCATGAAAAAGTTATAGCCAAAAGACTCAAAGTTGTTTAGTAAAATACTCTAGTTCATATTCAGACTTCAAAAACCAAAGTCATACATGCAAACCATCACCTTCTTCTTCCTCTCTTCCACTTACCCCATCATCTCTAATTTGTACTCTCCCATTTACCTCTTCATTTCAACTCTGATTTCAATTCAACTTACTCTAAACCAACTCATAACTCAAAATTAAATTCAAACATCTGAAAATCGATACATACATATATTTCAACATTTTTAACTTTCTCTCACTACCGTAATTTTGTTTTCAACCTTAACAATCCACAAACCAAAACAGAACCTATAGCCATACAGTTCTACATCACATTTTTTTTGCTATTGTTTATGTTAAACTCAAAAAAAAAAAAACAAATTTAAACCCCTGATTACTAACAACCATCAAAAACATATCACTATTCATGCAACTTCATTTCAGTTCAACTTTTCTGCACTTTTTTCATTTTTTTCTACGTTTTTATCTTCTGTACATTCTATATTTTTATCACCAAAATCCTATCCCACTCTTGCATATATCCATTTCCAAACATTACAACATCATTAAAAACCATTCACAAAAACAATAAAACATAACTTACATAATGCAACAAAATTTTCAGCAGTGATTTTGGTTGATGAAGGATAAACAAGAATAAAGTTTACTTTGATGAAGCCAAATACACAACCATAAACAATCAACTGTTTCTGTGTTGGATGAACAAAGAAAAAGTTTGGTGATCTTGGTGAAGAACAATAATTCGGTAAAGAGCATACACGAAAGCTACAATAATTTCTTTTATTCATAAACAAGACCATGTGTAAGCATAATACCTCTCCACATGTCACCATTGTATGTGTGCCATGTGTCAACATACAATGCTGCCACACGTCACTCTTCCATTTGTCACTTATTTTATATTTTTCCTAGTCCAAAATACCCTAAAATTTTGGAAATTCTCTAAAATTCAACAAAAATTCTGAAATAATCATAATAGTCTCTAAATAAAAATTCATCACAAATAATCCACAATTCACATTTTAATCGCATTTACAATTATTTTAATGAGCCAAAAATAAATATTCACATGTTATGCCATATGATGCATGAAATGCACTTCTAATTTCTCAGTATACATTATTCCGAGGTCCTAGCCCCTAACATAGGGTATTGGGATGTTATACAATGTCAATGACGTTTGTAACTTATCTTGCTCATTTGGCTTATTTCATTTTCCTATTACTATATTTAGCTCACATAATATTTTTTTAACACAAATATTTTACTATTAGTTTAGAAGTCATTGTAATGGTTGTATTAGTTTCAGTTATGGTAATATTCATAATTCATTTTTCAAAAAAAAAGAAAGATGCTCAAGGAAATCAATAAAACATTAATTTGTCTTATTATTAAGAGCAAAGACATTAAATATTTTGGGGTTTTAAGTCCTATAACTTATTGCAATTTTCTTTACAAGTTCATTGTAAGCTGTTAACTAAGAGGTTGAGGAAAGGATTAATTTCAATTATTAATCCAACACAAGAAGTTTTCCTTTAGGGGAGAAATATAGGAGATTTTTTTGTTCTTTCTTATGAATTGTTTAGATGCTACACTATTGGGAATTCTCCAAGAAACTCTACAATTAAAATAGGCCTACACAAGGCATATGACTTGATAAATTGGCAATTTATGAAGAATGTTCTAAAGGTTTTTGACTTGCTAGAAAATTTCACAAGATGGGTGATGATGTGTGTAACCACTACTTCATTCTCTGGGTTGATTAATGGGAGCTTTGAAAGTTTTTTCAAAGGAGAGAAGTATTAGGCAAGGGGATCCAATGTCCTCTTACCTATTTATTTTGTGTATGGAGGTATTGTCCATGGTAATAAGGCATAATATATATAGGAAACACTCATTTCAATATCATAGTAAATGAAAAAATAGAACATCTGACACTTAATGTCTTCAAACAATCTCTTGTTAATTTCTAAGGCTCATGGTCTATGTGCAACCTCTTGATGTCCCTAGACAGCTTCAAGTCCCTTTTTTGGTTAACAATAAATAACAAAATCATTATTATTATTATTATTTCAAAGAGTGAAGATCAAATAGCTCCTTAGCTTTCTTCTATTACTAAATCGCAAATAAAATAGTCCCTTTTTTTGTTTAGCTTTATTTATAAAAACTAGAAGGTTAAAATTCAAATAATTTCCTCTTGATCTTCTTCGATATAGTGGTTGCTGCCTCTTTTTTTGTGTTTTTCATGTTCTTATATAGTACGTTAGGGTTCTAGGATTGTGGCTCTTGTTTCTCCAGTTTGTTCAGTTCCAAAAATAGCCCTGAACCCTTAAAACAAGAGAAAACTATTTCCTAGAAAAGCCTCTATCACGATATTGACCTTGGAGTTATGATCATGCCCAATTGTGCACAATTGTGACACCTTCAAGTTTCCTCCATCTTCTTCATTCCTCAATTTTCCGATTTCCAACACTCACAAGCACCTCTTGAAATATAAAATTAAGATCCAATTCTTGCTCTAAACTAAACAAACACTTAGAATACATACAAACATTAACAATAACACAATTCTAAGCCTATACACATGATAATCATCTAAGGAATACTTAAACACGTACTTAAACATCTAGCAAAACATAATATAATCTACACCTATCAATATGGCCATACTTAATTAAGCCTTTGCTTGTTCTCAAGCAAAACTAAAAGCTACAAGCATACAAAACACATAAATGCATAAATAGACAATCATACAATAATACATAATGATACAAAGACATCAAATCTTATGGAATTAACTTAACCTCAAACCCCCAGTCACTCAAAATGTGCCAATCAATCAAAATATTAACACTATATTCATACAACTGTGACCCATGTAAGCATGCATTTATTATTATTAATCAATCAAAAAGGCAAACTATCACTAAGAAACCTTTCATAGGAATTCTTGATATTTTTAAAGAATCATCAGTAGGTTTATTTATAGTAAAATCAATTTTTAAAATTTTTCTTTAACATTAACCTAGTCTTTTAACGTGAAGGCAAACATCTTGTCATGAATATCCCTTAATTGCTTAGCTAGAACACATTTTTTATTTTTCTTGGTTGAAGTGATATTCTAGGATTGTCATGTGAAGATGAACATTTTGTCATGAATGCCCCTAGTTACTCATCTATATCATGGCTCTCAACTACCTACTAGCTCTATTCTTAACCTAATTTTCTTAAAAAGGGCCAACATAATTTTTTAATTTCACTTAATTTGTAGCCTACCTCATTTCTTGTTAGTTAAGTACTCTTCTAAAAGGGTACTAATAATGTTAACCAATTTAATTGACTATAATTATAAATGTGTATGAACGAATTCCCTAAAATGAGAGAATTGGTGTTATCTCCTAATTAAAACAAAAATTTCATAAGTTATTATACCTTTACAATTTAAATGACTATGTTCAAAATAATTCAATTCCATTTATTTCCTGGCATTGACACATTCACACAATAAACACATCATAATACCAACCTAATAAAAAACTATACAATTGTAAATTTCACATGTAATTTATATGCAAATGCATAACATCCCTATACTCGAACATTATGCTTTCCTCAATATGGAAAGCAAACAATACAATTAAAGATAAATAACAAAAAAGAAAAAGTTAGAGCAAGAAGACTTATTGAGATTGAGGTGGTGATGGTTTGGGTGACAAAATTTGTAGATACTATATGCCATAAAACTCTAACAATTCACTCCTTATAAAATAAACATAAAAATTAAAATAACAAAATAACAAAAAAATAAAATGAAAATAAGTAATAAAACTTATCCTAGTTCTTAGGTTCCATCCCAATTAGCATTTGTTTAACATCATTAGCTTAGCGTACTTTGCCTTCTACTCTTAAATTGGGTCTATAATAAGTAGTTTAATACCACCTTTAGTTTAGCATCCTATAAATACATTACATATTGCAAAAAAAAAAGACATAATTAATCAAATTAAGAAAATCAAGTAAGTTCAGTAATATCCTTTTCAGTAACAAACTATCAATAAAATAGGGAATGATGAAACTTCATGTTCAATTGAATCTAGCAGTTTGTCCTGTAAGAAGGTGTTGCTCTGCTTTTGTAATCACCCTAATCCCCTCTTCTGCTTCCACTTCTTAAATATAAACTTCCTTATATTCTTCAAGCTCTATGTCATTTGTCATTTGTTCCTCTTCCTCTTCTTCATCATTTAAAGATTCAAATACATCAATTTTTATGAACGAGTTGCCCTCATTTGGATTCTTTAATACCTTATTTATATTGAATTCCAGTTGTTCATCACCGATTTGAAGGATAAAGTTGCCTTCATGGACATCTACCAAAGTTGTTCTACTGCTCAAAAAGGATCTTCAAAGAATTAGTGGACAAGTTCAATCCTCTTCAAAGTTTAGCACAACAAAATCTACAGGAATGATAAACTTGTCCACTTTTATAGGCACATCCTCTACCACGTTAAATGGTTTCTTTATCAATTGAGTCGTCAACTGAATAAGCATAGAACTTGGCTTCACATTGTCTGGTCTTAATTTTGTAAAAAGTGACAAAGGCATAAGCTTAGTACTTGCACCTAAGTCACATAAGCATTTAGAAAATTATAAATTACCAATTACACAAGGTATAATAAAACTCCCTAGATTTGTCAATTGTGAGGGCATGTGGTTGGTAATTATGGAGCTACAATTTTCTATGATGGAGATTGTCAACCCACGTCTACTTGTTTGATAAGATTTCTTTTAGAAATTTTGTATACTAAGGTATGCTCTCCAAAGCTTCTACAAAGGGCAAGGTAATTTGCAATTTCTTCATGTTTTGCTCGAACTTTGTAAATTGTATATCAAATTTATTCTTCTAAAATCTTTATAGGAATTGTATTTCGATGGATATAAAGGACAAGGAACATAAGGACAATCCTTGTTCCTATCTTCACCTTTTTTCTTCTTCTCTTGGTCTTCTATAAGGTGGGATTCTGCTTCTTTTTCTGTTAGTTTTGCTAGTTCTTTCCTACTTTTAAGTGTGATAGCCTTAAAATTACTCTTTTAATTTACTTCCATTGTTGCTCGGAAGGCTTACTACACTTATCGTAGATAATGCATTGGCTAACTGGCCCACATGAACCTATAAATTATGAATAGAAGAGGCATGATCCTTCACTATTGTCACAACCTGGTATCACATCGGGCCCATGACAACTGCCGCATACTCGGGCTAAGGACACTCGCAGTATCCTTAATCCGACTATGCAAGGCTAACTAAATATCCTATTGTTTTTTTTGAAAAAATTGGGCAACACAACGATTGTATTTTAAAAATCTCAAAACCTGCAAACAATGTCAAACACACTTCTATATTCACATCCAACCACAACTTCAGGACTCTCTAGTCCACTCAAGGCAATCTCAAAAGCAGTGTTGAAAATTTGTACATAAAATCATTTATAAATAGCAAACAGTCAAAAGTTAACTTACAAAGTCATAAGGCGTAACTACATAATATAATTCATGAGCCACTGACAACAAAAGTAAAAACTAAGAAACTAACCACGTGTGACAATATCTCGAAAATGTCAAAAGACCCCACGATCCACTCAAAGCTTCAAACTTACTAAATTAACCTGCATGGTTAGAAAGTGGAGGGGGTGAGTACACTAGGTACTCAGTGAGCAGGAAAAACATATAACACAGATAGAATTCGATCATACCAATATGATGCAGATAACTTGTGAAGGGAATATACATGACATAAAAGCACATAGGCCTAGCCTATGCCTCATCATATACCAGTTAGGAATTACATAGGCCTAACCTATTAATCACCTATTCAGTGAATATAGATTCCAGTTCCAGTATACAAATGCATAAAAACATCAGATGTATAAATCAAAATCTCATTAGAAAACAAATATCAGACTAAGTCAAAACAATAATGTGTGACACCACTAGTCGGTCAAACTAATGTGCACACCCACCGATTATCAATGTTGGCTCAACTTTCATCTGTGGTGAGTTCGGACTGCAGTCAACAAGAGCGTCATGACCCTAGGTGATAACTGATATGTGTTTAATTGTTGATATATTTAATTATTTACACTTAGCGATTAATGATACAAAAATGCTTAAGATACTCACTTTAATTCATATTTGATTTTAGGTACAATTTGGAAGCAAATAAATTAAAGTGAATCGGAAGCATTGCATTTAGGTCATTTTCTGAAGATTTATTTTTGCTTGTCTTAACGGAGCAAATAAAAGAAAATAAAAGTCAAGGAGAAGATAAGAAAAGTAAAGAACAAAAAAGAATTAAAGTGGCCAAGTTTGGAAGTCAAGAGCAACAAAAACGACTCGGAATGGAGCTTAAAATGACATAAAGAGAAGCATAAAAGAGCAGAAGGCAGGCGTGAAACGTATGCAGCAGGTGTGAAACGCATGCATTGGTGTTAAATGCTGGCGTTCCAATACACAAACTGGCGTTCCAATACACAAACAAGCAGGTGAGCAGCAAGGCTTTAAGGGGTTGATGTGTAACCTTTATTGGTCACATCATGCTACAGTAAAGGAGTTGCAAGCTTATTAACTGGGGAGAACAAAAACACAGTAGATGCAACAGGAACGATGACGCACAAGGAGCGCAGGAGAGGTTGAAGGATTTAAGAGCTAGTGATTTTTTATTGTCAAATCAATATACATAGTGCAGTGCAGGACCATCCACGCTAGAGAGGAGCATGCAATTGATTAAAAACACACAGTAAAAGCAGCACAATCACGCAACAAGCAGGAGGCGTAGTGTTTTACTCAAAAAGGTAGGATCCCAACGCAGACTGCAGCTGCATTTTACGCAGCTAAGCAAGAGGGGCCAACGCAGACTGCAACTACAGTGTGGAAGGATTTAAAAGAAAGGGTTGCAATGTTAATTTGTCTTGTCAATAAATAATGGCAGCACAAAGATATAAAAGAAGAACATAAAAGCTAGACGTGGGGGACAACTATTAGAAGGGAGGCTGTGGCTTGGAAAATCACGACTGATCTAGAGCTGGTGCTTATAAATCCTCTACATTTATTTGTCCCATCATGAAGAGTGAACAGTAAAGGGAAGATTTGAGAGTGCCGAAGCAATGGGAAATGTGGCTTGGGCTTGGAGCATGAAAATGAAGATGAAAGGCTAGTTTTTCGACGTCGGTTCAGAGGTGATATCGACACCGATGACCTGGGTTAAGTAATTTTTTATTATTTTGTTGTTTTTTCTCTCATTAGGAATTAATTGTGTTATCCTATTTTAATTAATTTGGGTATTGTGTATGGATAATCGGATTTTTGTTATTATTCGATTATTTGTGTATGAGCCCGTTGGGTATTGTGAATTGATGATTTTAATGCATTCATTGAATCGTTAATTTCAAACCCATTGTTAGAATTTTGATATAATCTGTAAATGTTATGTTGAAATTCATGTGTTGCGACTAATAATTCGTAATCATTAGGGATAACATGACCTAGGTTAAATGATGCATCGTATGTGGTTGTTGCCTTGATTAATCGATTTTCCTAATTCGTAATGCTACTGCCTAATTAAATCTAGAGATCGTATCCTAGGTTATTCAGTGGTTAGTTTTAATTAACGATCGTATCTTGATTAAACAAAACTTAAGGAAAAACTCAAGTTAACTGTTAACCCACGATTAATAATTGCTAGGAGAGATTAAAGAACAACAAATTAATAAAATATGCTTTATTATGGTGTAGGTCGAGATTGAATTAAAGAATCGAGTGATGGAGGACCATCAAGCCAAGTCATACAAGAGGTTATAAGCATGGGCCTTGATCCGATTAGTTTAAATGAAAGTGATGATGGCGATCCGGATGGTGAAGAAGAATTTGAAGAAGAACCTAACTTGGTCTTAAAATTACAATTTTGTTAAGGCCATTTGGAATTCACAAAGCACTTATTTTTTAAGCTCAAATTACATCAGGTGTTCTGGTCAACAAATTCAATGTGTGCTGTACATTTTTACTTGTGTTGGACTTAATTCGCAGCCCAATTTGAGATCCAAATGCAGCCCATTTCATTCCCAGGTCTGGATAAATTCGGAAGATAAATAAAGACTCTAATTCTCCTTCTTTATGTTGTTTTATTTCCTTTATGATCAGACCTTTTATTATCTTGAGTTATGTTTATATTATTTCCTTATTAATATTGTTTTATGGTGACTTAATGGCTGGTCAGAAACTGAATTATGTGGTTCTCCATCAATCCTTTTCATTTGCCTTATTTTCTTATATATAGCGATGTAAAGCTCTCCTACATTTTTTAGAAAAGATTATAAACTTAAAATCGTGAGAGAGATTTGCTTTTACAAGTTATCATCTTTAATTAGGTTTTGTTAGTTTCCAAAAGCTATCTATTGGGTTTTGTGTGTAGTCCAAAAACACTCAATTATCTTTCCTTATTCACCTGATCATTCCCTTTCCTTCATCTAATCTTCCATTTCAATCAAAATCTTCACATAAGCCCTTTTGCATCATTTTCCGAAAATCTGCCCAGATTCCTAATCCAGAACATACAAAAAAAGAAAAATCATATCTTTTTTTCTACTCATCATTTCGACAAAATTCCTTCATCAATGTTGTAGTTCACTTCTTGAACTTCAATTTAGCCTCAAGAACCATCCAAAAATGCTCAGTCTTTTTCCCAGAAATGCACTTTTAAATCGTTTAGTTTGCAGCCACGATTTCCAGAATATAGTCGAATTAAAAAATTCATAACTTTTCACCCGTTGATCCGATTAACAAACTTCTTTCAAAGTTGTAGCCCACATCCTATTCTACAATTTTCTTCAAGAATCATCTCCAAATTCCAATCCTTTCGTCCGGAATTCACCTTACAATCTGACTGTTCGTTTGTACTCAAGAAATTCCAATTTTTCCAAAACTTCAACCATCACCCCTAAACACCATAACCATCACTTCCAGCCATCTTAGACCACCACACGCCATCATTTGGTATCAAAGTCAAAGGAATTGACGACCTAGGATGTTGGGTTTGAAGATGTTCTCCTAAAGTTTTGAATTTTGCTCGGAGTCGGCGAGTTCATCTGTTCTGAGCGATATTTTATAGGGTTGTACATTGATGTGTTGTAAGCCCCTCTGTCAAATTTGAGCTTATTTGATGGTCATTTACTTTGGGAAATAAATTTTCTCCTTAAACTAGTCTGATTTGTTTTGATTCAGCACCATGACTCTTCGTGATATTGAAGAAAGAAGGAGGCCAAGAGAATTCTGCCATCAACTTGAGGCATGGAACATTGAGGAAGAAAAAAGGAGAACGAGAAAGGAAGAAGATGAAGTAATTTACAGTTTGGATTCTCGAGTCCTTAAGGTAAATTGAACTTATGATGATGACTACTATTATTATGAAGAAGATTATTATGAATATGAGCCCTATGAGTATGAACATGAAAAC
>JANVCQ010016310.1:0-12755 GCA_025531925.1 Erythroxylum plowmanianum
TTTAAGTTCAAAGTTTTGTTATTACTTAGATTTCAAACAAGTTTTCAAAGTTTTGATTAACTCTGATTTACTGAAAGTTTTTGTAAAAGAAATTGATTTTAACAAAACGTCTTTGAAAGAATTTTCAAAATGGGGAATACACAATTCAACCTCCCCTTCTCGTAAATTCATATATCGTATTATAAGCTTTGTAATAACGTGTGATTCACTTCAATACATTGGTTTGCAGTATGTTCAACAAAGTTGGCTTAATCTTGAATAAGGCTACTTGCACCAGTAATCGACTGATGCATTGGTTTGTAGCATTAAATCTCGATCTCATGAAATCCATCAAAGTTCGTAGTTGGTCTCATTGATTGTATTTTTCCACCATTGTTTCTTTAATTTCTTCTTCTTAGCATCATACTTTTAAGATTGCTCCTTTTAATCGGGTGGTGTCAAGCGCTAAGGTTTTAGCGATTCGAATTGAACTTTGAGTAACTTTTATGTTCAAACAACTACAATGACATAAGAGGGGCGAAAATTCCTTACACTAAAGGAATCTAACTAACCCTAAGGTACTAAAAACTTGTTGAGCAATTTTTACAATTTATAAATGCCTCAATATTTTACCAATCACACGGCTCATCGTGTAGCATATGAGGTGTTGATCCCATGAGGAATTAGTGAACTAATCGAATCTTAATTTGTCTAAGACCTACAAATGTAATTAAAATGAAAATAAAAACTAAATTGAAAATTAAACAATCAAATAAATTCTAAATTAATGCAAGAAATAAAATTTGAACACTATCAATTGACAATTGAAATTCAAACAAGGAAGATTAGCAAGTTAGGAGAAAGAGGATTTATCCTATCATCAATATTAACTTAGTTCTTTTTGTGTTAATGCAGCGTCAGTTCTAGATTTTCGAGGAGTGGATTAATCTCTCTAGAGTTATAATCACTAAGCCGTAAATCATAAACCCTAATTAAATTGAGTTACTAAATATGTAATCTCTTGATTATCAAAACAACCCATAACCTAATTAGTTCTTAAGCATTCTAATAAACAATCGGGTCCTCATACGAGATCTCTCTCGGTATAGTTATCCATTTGATTATTTGTGTGGTTTATTAGATTGTTTAACTCTCATTAACCATCCTAATCATTTTGCATTCGATTAACTCTCTCGATTTATTAATGAATGATGCAATTACAATAAATAATCATAACACCCAACATCATTAACAAAAAAACAATTAGATTAACGCAGTCAAGTATAAATCCATAAAAAAAGTTAGAACATCCTTATCACAGATTCATCATCATTAATTCCATCTCATACATCAAATGAACAAAATTAAAGATGAAAAGATAACTTAGGAGGATTGGAGGTTACAGTAGCTGAAGCTCCACCATCATCTTTCTCTTCTTCTCTCTCTTCCTTCTTCCTCTTCCTTGGGTTTTTGCTAAATTGGAAAAATGGAGGCTCTCTTTTGAGGTCATTTCTCTTATCTTATGTAGTCTTTCTAATTAGGGTAAAAACTAGGTTTTACCAGGGCCTAAAAGTATGAAATAACTCGTAAAACATTATGCTCGGGAGGTCAGCCCTCGTCTGTCCTCACTTAGGTAACGACCATAGCCCCCCAAGCCACGATTGTGGCTAGCTAAAATGGTCTCTGTTATGGTCGTGGCTCCCTTAGGCTATGATTGTGGCATGATGAAAGGGTCTCTATCATGATCGTGGCCCTTGGTCCTTCGCCGGCCTTCCTCCAAATCTTCTCCGTTCTTCGATATCTGATCTCAAACATTAACAAACACATCAAAGCACATCAAATACACAACATTAAAGCTCAATAACATACTTTAACCCACATACACTCAAAACAAAAATATCTAGTAAACGTACACAATTCTAAACCTAAATATGCATGAATCAATTAATTAACAACTAAAAACATATTAAAATACCTATTAAAACATCATCAAACCTAAAACTATCATAATGACCATAAGTTTGTGTCTTTCTCCTAAGTAGCTTCTAAGGTTGGTTTATTCTTCCATTGAATCAAAAACTTTGTCCTTCGATTCTTCTTGTGATGCCCCAATATTCGATGATCGAAAGTCTTCCTAATTTTCTCATCAGCCTTACCACCAGTGGAGTTCTCTTTACTTGACTCCTTTTAGGATCTATTAAATCCTCATAATATGGTTTAAGGAAACTCACATGAATAATAAGATGTATTTTTAAACACTCGAGTAACTTGAGGCAATAAGCTACATTTCCCGCTTTTCTAAAGATCTTGAATGACCCATCATACTTTGGCACTTAGTTGATGCCCCTGTTTCTCCAAAATTTGCTAATGCAAAAGCTCCTTTTTGTTCTTCTTGTTCTATTTATGTTTTTTTGTGTTTAGGGTTGAACTAGGGTTTTTTCGGAGTCTGAAAGGTCTAAAAAATCCCTCAAAATGTGAAGTTTGGAAGTGTTTGTATGTCTTCCCGATGTAAGCCACAATCGTGGCCTATATCTAAGCCTTCTGTTACTATCATGCATTATCAGGCCATGATCGTGGGCTATTGTTTCAATTTGAATGTCTGTCAAAACTGCTCCGTTCTTCGATATTGATCCTGAAACACTAGAAAACACATCAAGATACCTCAAAAACATAATATTTAGGCTCAAAAGCTAGTACTAACCCATAAAACACTTAGAAAATAAATAATTAACAAACTAACACAATTCTAACCTAAACATATATCAAACTATGTCTTAAAATATGATGCAATTTACACTTATCAACATCCCCACACTTAAACAATTGTTTATCCTTAGGTAAACAAAACAACAACCAACACAAAAATACAAAGCACACAATGCAATAATGAGGCAATGACTTCAACTTCATGAAACAAAATTTAACTCTAAACACAATCATTCAGGTTGTTCTAACTTATTAACTAGTGAAATCTGTGTCTAAGCACCTTGGACTAAATATACAAACTAAGAAAAATTTTAATGTTGAGTCTATTCACCCATATCATTTGCACACTCATATTGATAATCATTCAGTCAAAACAAAGGTTTGGCTATTCCTCAGTAGGGTTTCGGTAGGCTTTTATTTGAAAACATTATTTTTGTTAATTTTTTATTTAAGGATATGAACTAGTCTTTTTATGCGAAGGCAAACATTTGTGATAATTGTTGATCTGATTACTCAACTAAGTCATGTTGTTATTAAGCTGCTTGGTTAGAATGTCATTATAGCCTTTTTACACAAAGGCACACATTTGTGATGCAAGTCGATTTGGTTACTCAGCTATATCCCATTCTTAACTAGCTACTAGCTCTATTTATAACCTGAAGGTTAGCAGAATAGTTATTTTAACTAAAATTTATACAACTTTTTTTAACACAAAATTCTGCCTACCTTGTTGCTTTAGCGAATCATTCTTATGAAAATGTACCAATAATGCCACTTATTTGTTTGGCCTAAAATTATAAATGAGTATGGCAAATTCCTAAGGTGAATGGACTAACATCATATCTTAATTAATCAGTATATTTAGCCCTAAGTAACTTAGGTCACTAATTTCATAAGCTAATAAATCTTCGCAACCTCAACAAACTATCATACAATTTGCAACATTCACACTCAAGGTGAAAACATATAACCCTCCCCACACTTGAACAACACATTGTCCTCAATGTGAAAAGGGCACATAAATGCACCAGGGGGAATAAAACATAATATATGATAAACATAAGAAGAAAATAATAACAAAAATGAAGAGAAAAAGGGTTAGAACACGAATTCATCAGGGTGACTGAGGCGAAGATCAAATGCACTTGACACTTGAGATTGTTGCCCTATCTTATAATTGCTTTAAAAGAGACAGATAGTTAGCACTCCAAAACATTCCAAATCATTAAGAACTTATTTTTGAAATTTAAAACAAATCTAACTACACAACAACTTAAACCTAATTACTAAGCATGCTAATTTATGATAATTAGCTTAATCATGCATCATTGGAAACTCAGCTGGGATCAATTATAAGAAGCTTGCTTCCACCCTTTCTTTTGGACTCTAAAATTTTTCCTTTAAGTTAAGCATGATTTAAAATAATTATGAAGTTTTGATATATTTAATTCTTGGGGTTATAATTATGTCAAAGTTAGTAGGGTTTATTAAATGGGTAAGTGGAATTAAAATGTTAATGTAATAAGGATGTTCAAGAAAATTTTTGGGAGATCACTTAAGCATAAAAGAACATAAGCTTATAAGAAAAGGTAAAATGGAATTTTTGGAGTCATTAAGGGTAGAAATGGAAGAAGAATATGCTGTCTTGCTTGTTAAAAAGAGAAAAAACGTGAATTGAAGGAGCAGAAGAGTGAAAAATGAAAATAAGTGAGAAGAAGAGAGGTTTCGGTGAAAGAAGAAAAGAAGAGAAATCAAGCTTATTAAGGTCGGTTAACCATCTTTTCTTCTTGATTCATTAAAGAAATAGGTTGTGTTGAGGATGAAGGAGTTAGAGAGGGAAAAGGGTTTGTGTAGTGAATGAAAGATTTGTGTTGGAAGAAGAAGAATCAGGAGAACCCAATTTATTTTAGGGTTTCTAAACTAGGTATTAGGTTTTGTAACCTAGATGTACTATGGGTAGGTTAGATTTGAGCTTAATTTATGTGTATTGCAATTTTGTGATTTTTGAAATTTATGAATTTTATTGGAATGTTGTTTTGAATGGAACTTTGGTTATTTTAGGAAACCAAGGGAATCCTACCTAATAGCAAGGGCAAAGGTAGGCTTGACTTGGATTTTCGCAAACTAATTAGGTGGGTAACATATTTATGGTTATAGTGTAATTGGGCAAATTCTTGCCTATGTGTGTATGTTGAATTGATTGAAATTGATTTGTTTCTAAATGTTGAAAATGCATGATGAAATATGACTATGTTATACCTCAAAATAGGTCATGACATTTTGTATTAATTGAAAAGAAGACAAAGCATAAAAGTATGAGCATATGAAAAAAAGAATATGTTCTTTTGTTTAGGCGAGAGTGGAACCATTCTGTTCGTCACATGCATGTTGACAAGAGCCTTCTCCTGGCTGTCCGCTTGTGGCATATGAGCTCTGAAATTGGACTCATTTTGTTCATGAGGTAAACTTTGGTTTCTCAATTCTGTTTCCATGGAATCCTCTAGCCATTTGTTGTGCATTGCATCTTTAATTTGCCATGTATGATGCATTTGAGTGTTATGTTTTGTGAGTGTTAAACTAAATCGAAGAATGCTTGAATTATTGAGCATACACATACATATACGTATGCTTGAATTTATGCACAATTGCTAATGGCTATAAATATGTTATCCATTGAGTCGTGTAGCTCAACTCAATATTTTTCCATTGCTCAGATGTAGAACGAGAAGGTTTGCAATCCTTGCAAGGCATCGGGACAAACTCCAAGATAGTTAGAGATTTCTGTAACTAGGTTAGTGACTAGACTTTTGGATAACTTTATAAGCCTATGTATGTTGTATTTTGTGTTAAGCCTTTGATTATAATGTTAATATGTTATTAAACTTATGTATGAACTTCTTTTGATTTAGCAATGAGTTTAGAATTGAAAAGTTCCTAACGTGTATGTGCATATGCATATTTCTCTTATAGTTATACATTTCATAATCCAAGTCTTTCCTAGGTTTAGACATTATGTGCTAACTTTAAGGGAAAAATGGACTAATTTAGGCTAAATTAGTCATAATTTGTCTTTTGTAAAGTTGTAGTTTATCTTTCTAGCTTTCTAACGATATATAGTATGAAATTTTTGGACATCGGAGTCAAAAGTTATGATCCTTATAAATGGAGTTGCTCATGAGTATAAATTGTATCTTCTGGTAATGATGTGTATTGTCTGGAGATGATGTTTATCATCTAGTGATGATGTGTATCGTCTGGTGATGACGTGTATCATCTAGTGATGTTGTGTATCATCTGGAGATGTTGTGTATCGTCTGGTGATGACGTGTACCTTTTATGCACTATTTATCTTATACATTCAAGTCCAATTTTGACCTCTAGATGACAAAATCTTGCTTCAATGTCTTCATGACAATTGTAGGTCTAGGAGTCTTCTTCAAAATAGTATAACGAACACCTTAATCCAATATCTCTAGAGAAAGTTATGTCAATTATTCCAAAATAGATCTTAGACCGAAGCCTTTTGTTTGACCCTTCATCTGGGTTCGTCTGACCCTATCTTCTGGTCTAATTTTGACCTCTAGGTTACAAAATCTCCCTTTAATGTCTTTATGAAATTGTAGATTTATGAGTCCTCTTCAAAATCATCTAAAGAACACCTTAATCTGATATCTCTAGAGAAAGTTATGACAATTGGTCCAATTGGTTTGGCCCTTCATCTGGTTTTGTCTGATGGTCTAATTTTGACCCTCCAGATTACAACATCTCACTTTAGTGTCTTCATAAAATTTGTAGATATATGAGTGCTCTTCAAAACCATCTAAAAAACACCTTAATTTGATACCTTTAGAGAAAGTTATGATAATTGTTCCAATTCATCTTACCCTTCATCTGGTTTCATCTGACATTATCATCTGGTCCAATTTTGACCCTGTAGATTACAAATTCTTGCTTTTGTGTCTTCATATGAGTCCTCTTCAAAATCGTCCAAAGAACACCTTATCCAATATCTCTAGAGAAAGTTATGAAAATTGTTCCAATTCGTCTGACCCTTCATCTAGTTTTATCATCTGATCCAATTTTGACCCTCTAGATTACAAAATCTCACTCAGTGTTTTCATAAAATTTGTAGATCTATGCGTTCTCTTCAAAACTGTCCAAATAACACCTTAATTTGATATCTCTAGGGAAAATTATGACAATTGTTCCAATTCATTTGACCCTTTGTTTGGTTTCATCCGACCCTATAGTTTGGTCCAATTCTGAGCCTCTAGATTACAAAATCTCACTTTGTTGTCTTGATAAAAGTTGTATATCTATGTGTCTTCTTCAAAAAAGTCTAAAGAACATTTTAATCCGATTTATGATAATTTTTCCAATTCATCTGACCCTTCATCTAGTTTCGTTCTACCCTATGGTTTGGTCCAATTTTGACACTCTAGATGACAAAATCTCACTTTGGTGTCTTCATAAAAATTGTAGATCTAGGAGTCCTATTCAAAATTGTCTAAAGAAAACCTTAATCTAATATCTGTGGAGAAAATTATTCCAATTGTCCCGAAATAGGTTTAATATGGTTGAAGACAAGTACTGTTTCAGTTTAACGACTTTGAATGTTGGACTCCGGAAGCAGGGTCCAGCATTGTTTGGTATCAGAGTTTGGGTATTTTCTAGGCTTATAATGCACAGAGCTTGGGTATTGTTGCATTGTGAATTGATTGAATTGCATTAAGTGACATGCATGTCATGCATACATGTAGGGATTAGGATTTTAAAATGAGGTGTAAGCTAATAGTTAGTGTTTACATTGAAGGAGTAAGATGCCACCTCGTAGAAGGACACGAGGAGTATTGCAAGGATCAGTTGTACCTAAGTCTCCACCAAGGGAGGAGAGTGCTGATGAATCAGTATCCCTAAGAAATGTTGAGGCTTATATAGGACAAGGTAGTGAGCCCGTTGGATCACAAACGTGGGAGTCTTCTCTTTCGTAGGAGCAAATGCCTCCTCCATTGGATCAGAGGATGTTTTAGGCATTTGCCCAAGCATTCGCTGAGGCCATGGGCTATATGTCGCAATCTTCTACTCCAGCCTCAATCAAGAAGGGGAAACAGTTCGATAAGCTCAGGAAGTATGGGGTGGTGGATTTCTATAGGACAATAGATCCAGATGCAGTCGAGACTTGGTTGAGAAAGACTGAGAGGATACTGGATCAGCTAGATTCTGAGGATGATAAGAAAGTTGTGTATGCTACAAGCTTGCTGCATGGGGATGCTCTACATTAGTAGGAGAGTGCGCCAAGGAGCCAGATGAGACCGCCAGTGCTGGCATGGAAGGACTTCTTAGCTGCTTATAAGAAGAAACACCTGTCTGAGGTGTATATTCAATAGAAGCAGAAAGAGTTTTTGAGTCTCACCCAAAGGGAAATGATGGTGACTGAGTATAAGTGCCAGTTTACACAGCTATCCGATATGTAGCAGAGATGATGATGAGTGAGGCAGCTAAGTGTTGTAGGTTCGAATCGGGGTTGCATCTAGCTATTAGAGAGAAAGTGGTAGTGCAGAATTTTTGTGATTTTCAATAGCTGATTGAAGCAACTTTGAAGGTTAAAAACATTGAGAATATAAAGAGGGCCGTGCGTAAAAAGAGAAAGGGGAGAGAACAGTTCAAGAGGGGAGGTGGTACTTCTATGCCTAAAAAGAGTGCCAGGACTTTCCCTGTGTATTCTAAGGAGAGGAGTAGTGGTGAAAGTGGGCCTAGACCTATGAGGACTTCTACTATTTCTCATCAAACCTTAATGGTGGGAGGCAGTAGAAGAGGAGAAAGGGATAAGTCTTCTGTACCTAAGTGCGATCATTGCGGTAAGTTCTATAGAGGAGAATGCTACAGGCTGACTAGAGCTTGTTTCAAATGTAGAGAGAAGGGGCACATGGCTAGAGAGTGTCCACGGTATGCAAGAAGTGAGGGAACACAGATGCAAGCTTCGAAAAGAACTGAGGTAGTGGGTCACAAGACTATAACTGAAGTGGGCAGCTTTGATGCAGCTAGGAAGGTCAATCCTCCAGGAAGACCAAGGGGGAAAGCACTAACTAGAGTGTTTGCAATGATACGGGAGGACGCAGAGACTGCTCTAGAAATTATGACTGGTATGATTAAATTATTTGATGATGTTGTAATTGTTTTGATTATCCAGGTTCTACCCACTCCTTTATTTCATCAGGTAGAACTATATATGGTAGAGATTTGAGCCCATTGGATACTCCTTTGATGGTGAGTACTCCAATCGGCCAGTATATTGTGATTAGTCAAGTTTATAGAGATTGTGAGATACATATTGGTAGGGGACACATAGTGGTGGATTTAATTCCAATGAGGATGGGAGGATTAGATGTTATTTTAGGTATGGACATTTTAGAGAAATATAATGCCAACTTAGATTGCAAACATAAGATAATAGAGTTTCAGTTGGATAATAGAAGTAAGGTGATGTTTATGGGAGATAGAAAATTTAGTTCGCTGAGAATTGTTTCGGCTTTGATGGCAGAGAAAATGACGAGGAAATAGTGTGAAGCATTTTTGACCTATGTGGTAGACACAAAGGAAGATGGAGGGAAGTTAGAAGATATACTAGGGGTTATGGAATTCTCGGATGTCTTTCCCTAGAAGTTACCAGGACTACCGTCACTTAGGGAAATTGAATTTCCCATGGAACTTCTTCCAGGCATAACGCCAGTTTCGATTCCACCTTATAGAATGGCTCTGACAGAATTGAAGGAGCTTAAGGAACAATTAGAAAATTTATTGGAGAAAGGTTATATTAGGCTGAGCTATTCACCTTGAGGAGCTCCAGTCCTTTTTGCAAAGAAGAAAGACGGATCATTGCAAATTTGTGTAGATTATGGGAAGCTTAACCATGCCACCATTAAGAACAGATATCCACTTCCACGCATAGATGACTTGTTTGGTCAGTTGCTACGGGCAAGGGTCTTTTCGAAGATAGATTTGAGATCAGGTTATCATCAGTTGAGGATAAAGGAGTCCAATGTGTCAAAGAATGCTTTTAAAACACGGTATGGCCACTTTGAGTTCTTGGTCATGCCTTTTGGGCTGACAAATGCACCTACAGCTTTCATAGATTTGATGAATAGAGTCTTTAAGCCCTTCTTAAAACAATTTTTCATTGTCTTTAATGATCATATTTTGGCCTATTCTAAGAGTGATAAGGAGAATGAGGAACATTTAAGAATTTCTTTGGAAACATTGAGGAAGAATGAGTTGTATGCCAAATTCGACAATTGTGAATTTTTGCTAAAGGAAGTGACATTTCTTGGACATGTGATTTCAGAGCAAGGAGTACATGTGGATCTGAGGAAGATATAAGTAGTTGTGAAATGAGAAGCACCTAAGAATGTAGCTAAAGTAAGAAGTTTCTTGGGATTAGTTGGGTATTACAGAAGGTTTGTGGAGGGATTTTTCCATAATAGCAACTCCACTTTCCAAATTGACAAGAAAAAAATAAAAATTTGTATGGACAGAGGAGTGCTAGAGTAGTTTTGAGAATTGAAGAAAAGGCTTACAATTGCACCGGTTTTGACTTTGCCTTTGGGTAGTAATAGATATATAGTGTATAGTGATGCCTCAAGGAAGGGATTGGGTTGTGTGTTGATACAAGGTGATAAAGTGATTGCTTACGCTTCTAAGCAATTAAAGCCCTATGAGATGAATTATCCTACGCATGATTTGGAGTTAGCTGCCATAATTTTTGCATTGAAGGTATAGAGACACTACTTATATGGAGTCACCACTCGGGTGTTTACAGACCACAAGAATCTTAAGTATCTGATGAGCCAAAAGGAGTTGAATTTGAGACAAAGAAGGTGGTTAAAGCTATTGAAAGATTATGATTTGATGATAGACTACCACCCAGGGAAAGCTAATGTAGTAGCGGATGCACTGAGTAGAAAGTCCACTATGGCACATATGGAGATAGTATACCTTCCTTTGTTAAAAAAATTAGCCAAACTTAAGGTGACATTGAGGCAAGTCGAGTCTGATTATGTATTGGTTAACTTTAGAGTGAGGCCAGTATTGAATGAGAAGATTAAGGAATTGCAGGAACAAGATGAGTATTTAAGCAGGCTCCAAAAAGAGATTAAAAGTGGTAAACCTTCTAAAATAGAGATTAGAGAAGATGGAGTGATGGTGGTAGGTAATATAATGTATATTCCAGATATGTTAGAGTTGAAAGATGAGATTCTTGATGAGGCACACAATGCGCATTATGCTATGCACCCAGGAAGTACGAGAATGTATAGGGATTTGAAGGAGCATTTGTGGTGGAAAGGAATGAAGAAAGAAGTTACAGAATATGCTAAAAGATGCTTAGTGTGCTAGCAAGTTAAAGCTGAACACCAGGCACCTTCAAGCAAGTTTAAACCACTGCCGATTCTGGAATGAAAATGGAAGAAGATTACGATGGATTTCTTAATGGGATTGTTGAGGACTAGCAGGAAGCATGATGCAATATGGGTGATTGTTGATAGGCGATCCAAGTTCGCACATTTCTTGCCAATTAAGCAGATAGATTCTTTGAATGTCTTGGCCAAGAAATATGTGGATAAAATAATCCGACTTTATTCAATTCCAAGCTCTATAGTTTTGGATAGAGACCCCGGGTTCAACTCCAGATTTTGGGAAACCTTACAGGAGGCTTTGGGAACCAAGTTGCACTTTAGTACAACTTTCCATTGATAAACTTATGGTCAATCAGAAAGGACAATACAGACATTAGAGGCAATGTTAAGAACTTCTGCTATGGACTTCAAAGGTTCATGGGATGAACATTTACCTTTAATCGAGTTTGCTTACAATAATTCCTATCACTCAGGAATTCAAATGGAACCTTATGAAGCTTTGTATAGGAGGAGGTGTAAAAATCCTACTTGTTGGGATGAGGAAGGTGAAAGGAGACTTGTAAGACCTGAGTTGGTACAAGTCACAGTTGATAAGATTAAATTAGTGAAGCAGAGACTTAGAGCAGCTCAAGACAAAATGAAGAGCTATATGGATACAGATAGAAAGGAGATGGAATTTGAAGTTGGAGACAAAGTATTTCTTAGAACTTCTCCATGGAAAGGAGTTTTGAGATTTGGTAAGAAGGGCAAGCTTAGTCTAAGATGCATATGCCTATATGAGATCATTGAGAAGATTGGGCCTTTAGCATATAAGTTAGCCTTACCATCAGAAGATTCACAATATTTTCCATGTATCGATGTCGAGGAAGTACTGGTTTGATCCTTCACACATAGTTCAGCCTTTAGAAGTTCAGTTAAGAGAGGATTTAACTTATGAAAAACAACCAATGGATATTTTAGATTCAAAAGAAATGTTTTTAGAAACTAGACTGCGAAGCTGGTTAAAGTTCTGTGGAAGAACCATTCTACGGAAGAGGCCACATGGGACTTGGAGGCTATGAGGGAGAAGTATTCACATCTCTTCAATGTCTTAGGTAAGAATTTCGAGGATGAAATTCTTTAAGGAGGGGAGAATTATTGGACCCTAAAATTTTTTCTTTAAGTTAAACATAATTTAAAATAATTTTGAGCTTTTGATAGATTTAATTCTTGGAGTTATAATTATGTCAAAGTTAGTAGGATTTATTTAATGGGTAAGTGGAATTAAAGTGTTAATGTAATAAGATGTTCAAGGACATTTTTGGGAGATCACTTAAGCATAAAAGAACATAAGTTTATAATGAAGGGTAAAATGGACTTTTTGGACTCATTAAGGGTAGAAATGGAAGAAGAATATGATGTCTTGCTTGTTAAGAAGAGAAAAATGTGAATTGAAGGAGGAGAAGAGTGAAAAACAAAAATAAGAGAGAAGAAGAGAGGTTTCAGTGAAAGAAGCAAAGGAGAGAAATCAAGCTTGTTAAGGTAGGTTAACCATCTTTTCTTCTCGCTTCATTAAAGAAATAGGTTGTGTTGAGGATGAAGGAGTGATTGAACCAAATTTATACTATAAATTGGCCCTGTTTTCTTAAGTAATTATGCACTTGTTGACTCCTAATTCAT
>JANVCQ010016321.1:0-12754 GCA_025531925.1 Erythroxylum plowmanianum
TTCTTTTGCTTTGTGATTCGAGTTCGTTTTTGCTTTTGGCTTCCGCATTTCGCTATTCGCCTCGTTCTGTTCATTCCGCTCTTCGTTTTTCGGTTGGGATCCGGTTTCCGGATCGAGTCCCAACAATTCTAATTACATAATAAAGGTGGATGTTCATTAGCTTACTCTTTTCTCCTTGTGGTTTTAATGATGCAATGTTTGACTTTGTGGATCCTAATTGTCTAGGTCTTCTAATTAGACATTTACCAATCAATATTACTCACCATTGATCCTAACATTTTCGTTTTACACAATTGTTTTAATGTACCCTGCTTTCTAAGCTGTGAATAATTTTGTTCTTGATTGTAGGAACACATTTGTTGACAGTATTTCTATCTCGAAGGAGATTGAAGAGAAGCTTTAGCAGGTATTCAAATGACATTCAGTGGTCTTATATTTTCGACAATGTCAACAATGAATTTGCTAACATTTTAATGAAATTTGTATCAATTTTTATAATTTTCATTCCAACTCCATCATCATCTTCTTTGGATGTCTCAATTGCTCAAATTTGAAGAAATTCCCTCTTTCCAACAAATGAACGAGAGGATTGTACCATGAGAAAAGTAAGGAGGTCAACCTCTTTGAAATATACAACATGGATTCTAGTAATGCAATGTAGTTAGACTCTCATGTCAATCCGAATGAATCATCCTTTCCATGAAGGTCAATCTGTCGGTTGAGGTAAGTAAATTTGTTTTTTACTACATTTGTTTGAACTTGGTTTAATTTGGGTATTCTTTTGTGGTTTGAGCTTTCCATCTGAACGTATTACATGGTTGATTTAATTTGGCTTGCACGAACTGAAACTTGTTTGTGGCATGAATTTTGATTTATCTATGAATTAATATAGGATGAGTTTGACTTATATTATTGTTCCAATTACCTTAATTATGTCATTTTGTTATTTCATTGGTGCTCTCTTAAATGATTATGTTCTGTTTACTTTTCATGTGCGAATTTTTACATGGTTATTTTTTATTAAATTGAATATATTAAACTAATTTATTAAAATAAGTATTCATTTTTTAATGAATACTTATTATATTTGGCACTTGTACATATTTAATATCCGTTAAATGTCAAACTTTTAATATTAATTCTTTTCTGACATATATATTTCAAGCATATATGTTGGATCTTTAGTTTAAAAATATTTTACATCTCAACCTATAAACCTTAACCCATAACCCGTGATGGAGCTCCCGTGAGGCTTATTGGTGAAAAATACTAGGAGCTTAGGAGTCAGAACGAGAACTTGTTATGTTGATTCACAAGTCTGATCTTAGATGTTTTGTAATCTTGGCTAACATTAATGATACTAACTATGGATTCACCATTTTAAATTAACAGTTTTCCAGAAATGAGTTTCTAGGATAGATCTTGGATGTATAGACGATTAACACCTGATGGTTTCATTAATCATGAATTTGTTGAGGGAGTTGAAGGTTTTATTCATTATGCATGTTCTTAACCTGCTTATATGGATGGGACAAAGATTAGATGTCCATGTAAAAAATGCAAACACAAATGTTTCCTTCCTATTGATGAAGTTAATGGGCATTTGTTGAGAAAAGGGTTTGTCCCCAATTATTTTGAGTGGACACGACATGGAGAACCGTTGATTTATAACACCTCAAAGGGTAATCAAGCACAATCATCCGCCAACTTAAATGAGTTTGAAGGGGAGATTGGATTTAGAACAAATTATGTGGATGGAACTAAAAATCCATTCATGCAAATGATTTATGATGCAGTCGGTTATACCTTTGAGGAAAATAGGAAAAATCTTGAAGAAGAACCTAACCCACATGCAAAATAGTTTTTTGACTTACTATAGTCAACTAACCAAGAATTATGGCCAAATTGTGAGACAATGACCCAATTGTCTTCAATTGCTCGAATATTAAACATAAAGTCTGAAGGGCATATTTCAGACCATAGTTTTGATAAAATTTTTGAATGGTATAATGAATCATTCCTCCTGATCATGCAATGGTTGATAGTTTTTACAATATGAAAAAACTTATTAGGGGTCTTGGTTTGCCTGTTGAAAAATTGATTGTTACAAATTGGAATGTATGTTGTATTGGAGAGATGATGTGGAATTACAAGAGTGCAAATTTTGTGGTCAATTTAGGTTCAAGCCTAGAAAGCGTTCTATGAAACAGAAATTAGTACCTTGGAAGTGGATGTATTATTTCCCGCTAACTCCGAGACTTCAAAGACTATATGCTTCTAATGTTACTGCATCTCAGATGAGATGGCATGATGAACACAAACAGAAAGATGGAATAATGAGTCATCCATCAAATGCACTGGTATGGAAATATATCAATAGCACCCGTCTTGAGTTTGTAGCTGAAAGTCGAAATGTTAGTTTGGGATTATCGACAGATGGATTCCAATCTTTTGGTCAATCCGACCAGTAATATTCATCATGGCTAATCATAACTACTCCTTATAATTTGCCTATGGATGTGTATGAAAGGGGAATATATGTTCTTAATAGTGATTGTGCCAAGGCCTACAAATCTGAAGCATAAAATTGATGTATTATTATAACCATTGATATCTAAATTGTAACATCTTTGGGATTATGGTGTTTAGACATATGATGTCTCTCTGAAACAGAATTTTGTGTTGAGAACCATTTTGATGTGTACCATTAGTGATTTTTTGACATATGTCATATTTTTTAGATGGAGCACAATTGAAAAATTGGCTTGTCCTTATTGTGGCAATGATTTTGATGCGTTTTATCTTCTAAACGGGGGAACAATTTGTTGGTTTGAGAATCATAGGAGATTTCTCCCTCCAGATCATCCATTTAGACACAATAAACAAAAATTCATTAAGAATAGGATGGTAAAAAACCTCCTCCTCCTCTCAAAGCTGGTGAAGAGATTTTGTAAGAGGTTGAGGAATTAGGTTTGCTGAAAGTAACAAAATTTGAAGCCAATGATGTAAATACAAGCATTAGTAAAAACTTTGGTTGGAGAAAACAAAGCATCTTTTAGGATTTGCCATATTGGAAAACTAATTTAATACGTCATAATCTAGATGTGATGCATATTGAGAAAAATATTTTTGAAAATTTTTTCAATGCCATAATGAACATTAGAGGGAGGATAAAAGAAAATACAAAATCATGAGCTGATTTGTAACTTTTTTGTAGAAGGAATGAGTTACATAAAGATCTTTGCATCGGTAAATATCTAAAAGCATGTTACACTTTGGACAAAAAACAAAAGGAGATATTGTGTGAATGGTTGAAAAGACTAAAGTTTCCTGATAGTTATACTTCAAACTTGGCAAGGTGTGTGAACCTGAGGAAGTACAAATTATTTATGATGAAAAGTCATGATTGTTATGTGTTTATGCAAAGGCTAATTCCAATTGCATTTTGAGAGTTGCTACTGAATAAGGTTTGGGAAGTAATAACAGAATTAAGTTTGTTTTTTTAAAAGTTTAACATTATCTAAAATTAAGTTGGTTGAAATGGAAAAACTAGAAAAGAAAATTTCAGTAATTTTATGCAAGTTAGAAGGGATTTTTCCTCCAAGCTTCTTTGATTGTATGGAGCATCTACCTATGCATTTAGCACACCAGGCAAAACTAGTCAGTCCAGTTCAATATTGATGGATGTATCCATTTGAGAGGTAACTCAACAAAAATTATTGCAATAACCATATTAACATGTTTTAACTACAAAATTGTAATAACCATATTCTCTAATATAAGTATTTTCTTCACTTGAAGAAAAATGTCAAAAAAGGCTAGATTTAAAGGTTCGATATGTAATGTTATTTAGTAGAGGAAGCTAGTACATTTTGTGGACATTATTTTGAGCCATATATTCACGCAAGAGAAAGAAAATTTCCTCGTAATGATGATAGGGGAGGAACGAGTGCCGTTGATGGTAACTTGTCCATTTTCACATTTCCTAGACGAACATATGGATGTGTAACAAGAAGAATGTTAACAGAGAAAGAAATTGAGGTTGCCCATGGTTAAATTTTATTGAACTATCAAAAGGTCCAACTTTTTGTGCAGTAAGTTGAACATGATTATTTTGGTTTTCAAATTTTGTGTTGTTCATAACTGAAATACATAATAATGTAGTTAGATTGTACGAGGCATTGTTACGCGAGATAATGCCGGACGTCACACAGTATGATGTAAGTATAGAAGTTGGAAGACACTATCCTCGATGGTTCTATGTAAGTTTTCACCTACAAATTTTATTATAATTGAATTATAAGATTTAAGTGTTGAAATGACATTATATTCTTTGATATAATAATTTCTTTTATATACGCCTTAGAAAATCCAATAGAGAACAAGTTCTTTTGTGATCTTGCAAAGGGGCCTCTGTGAACTATTAAATCATATCCGGTGTATTTCGTTAATGGATACAAATATCATATAGAATATCATGGTCACAGCATGGAAACAATAAATAATGGAGTTTCCATATAGGGAGAATTGATGGATTACTATGGTAAAACTATTGAAATACTTGAAGTTGAGTACCGTGCATTGCTAATAAAGTGATGTGTGATATTTAAATGTGACTGGTATGACCTGACTTCAAATATTGGAACAAAAGTGCATAGTCGATATAATCTAGTTAAAATCAACTACCAAAAAAGATTGAGACAATTTGAACCTTTCGTGTTGGCAATGCAAGCGAAACAGGTTTGTTATGTTCCTTTTTTAAGCTTAGATGAGATAAGACAGATTGGTTGGGGATTTGCAAAGTTAAACCTAGAGATGTTTTTGAATCATATGGAAAAGGAGAGCCGAGAATTGAAAGTGAAATGTCTCAGGAAAATGTTTATTTTATAAATACATCTGTGACATATGACAATAATGAACCTTTGAATGATCCATCTAACAAATATGTTGAAATTTCATCTGAAGAGGATGACGAGGGCCAGAGATCTGAAGAGGAGCCAGAGTTTAATTCTTATTCTTCCAAAAAAGAAAATGATTGTAATTTACAATTAAGTTATGATAGAGATCAATTTTTGTTTGTAATTGAATATTTTATTCAAAAAATCAGTTATTTCCTTTTCAGCATATTATGTAAAGTATTTAATTCAAATTCTTAATCAAGGAATGTCGACATGACAATTGGTTATGGATGGTAGTAATTCATTCCATTGGGAAGAATGTGGAAAAATTATCCCAAGCAAAGGAATAAAAATGCAGGAAAAATCTACAGCTCATACACTAATGATCATTTGCCTTCCGTGGTTGATCTTCTGCTTCAAGGTGTTTAGTATCATCTGGATCATGTCACTTTCCTTATTATGTACATCTCTTTTCCTTTTATGAAACTATTTTATATATTCACATTTGATGGTCTATACTATATGTTATTTTAAGCTTCTTAGAATTCGAATATGACATGTATGCCGATAGAGGCGGTAGCGATGTCACAACGGTCTATAAAGGATTAGGGAGATCAGTTCATTTGGAAAATTCATCAGTTCCACAAACCTCATATGGGCATTCATGTATGCATTAATATCCAGTTTTGGTTCGTTTAACAGTTTTCTAATATGACATTATCTAAGTGCTATTCTGATTGTGTTTTAGGTAAACCTCTCTGTACTGGTAGTTCATCTAGAGAGTTAGTCTTTCATACTAAATCTGACGACTCATTCACTATATCCTCTACAACTTTATCTATAGCAGAAATGTTGTTGCAAGAAGGTGTTAAAAATCCTACACCTGAGGGAAGAAGTATCACTATTTCAATAAGTGCGTTTGAACATGCCAAGACCCTTCTCAGGAATCCAGACATTAGGGGCTCATTTACCTTTACTGACTCTTATGTCACATGGAATCCAAGAAAATAATTTTATCATTGTGATTTATCTATGCAATACACTAGACTCAACTTTAAAGTTGATTTATTTTTATATCTGTAAGAATTTGTCAAAAAACCTCCCTACTAGTTAGGGGTCTACCTACATCCTATTAAGTGTGGGCTATTATTGTTCTTATTCTATGACTTTAACAATTGTTAACCTCTATTTCCAAGCTTGTACTTTAATTTGATATTTAACAAATCACCTTATTTCCTTTTTCATATATTGTGTAAAATATTGAATTCAAATTCTTATATTTCTAGAAAATTCACAATGAATTTCAGGTAGAAATATGCCACCAAAGAGACAATGTGAGGTAATGCAACCCAGGTTCAGATACATGTTCGGAGGTATTTATTTTGAAGGTGGACCATCATAGTCTGCAGCTGAAACTAAATCACCTCCTCCCCCTCTAGGGCCTACAGTTGCAGATGAGGCATCACCTGCTGCTCGTCATCCTACACCATCCCCAACTCATACATCATCCACTACCTCTTTATCGGATGAAGGAGACGACCGCTAGCCTAGAGCTGAGGGACTTGATGGAATAAAGTACATAACAATTGTCAATAATCTATAAGTGAAATCACATGAAACACTATATGTTTATAATTAAGTTATAGGGTTTTCGATTTTGCAAATGTTATAAAATTATTTGTTCTTATATTAGATTGATTCTGTCTGTACCATGTTCCAGAAATATGACATTTAAATTTAAGTAGAAGATTGATCCTGAGGGTTATGTGTGGAAGAAGATCTCTTAGGCCACAAAGGCATTTTACTTTCATGAGTTTGAGATCTAACAAAAAATTATTTTCTTTTTCAATTAATTTGTATACATTAATTAGGTAAATATTATAACATTATAAGTTATAAAAAATTTTCTTTTCATTTCAGAAAAAATTTTTCTGGGATTCTGGTTTCGACGCGATCATATATACAGTATGGGAAAGGCGAGCTTATACACATTATCGCGACTTTATTGTGCGATACACAAGGATGGTGTACGACCGCCTTATATTTCTGAGCAAATATAGAGTCATTGGCAAGAGTATTGGACATCACCTTAGGCAATGTCTATCTTAGGGTGTAACTCGACCAACAGATGTGGAGGTCTGGGGGAGAGAGTCTTCCCGTATATACGGGAGAATCAATAACCCACCACAAGCATGCAGAGAGACTTGTAAGTATCTAAACTTGACACTTATATTGTAATTGTTTTACTTTACTGTATTTCAATTTAAATTGATGAGTGAATGCTGAAATGAAAATATGTGTATTATAGATAATGATAATGGTATAAATGTTTGGTGTCATATATGGCTGTGTTGAATTATTTTATTTATTCAACAGGGGGTAAGTCTCATAAAAATAGAAAAAACTTTGCCGAATTTTTATTTTTATAAAATCTAGTTCACATATAACATTTTATTCTTATGTAGGAAAAGTCTATAGGCATGAGGCCTACATCTCGTCAGCTATTTTTGTACACTCACACTAAGAAGCATGACAGTGTGTCATTCGTCAATAGCTGATGTAGAGAATTGAATGTAAGTGATGCTAATGCTTTAATATTATTTCTTTATAATTATCACTTACTAATATAAACATTGCTTCCTAATAAAGCCAAATACAAGAAAGCATTTAGCGACAATCTCAACAGGAACAAGCTGTTGATAAGAGTCAAACGTATCTTGATGTAATGGGTGGTAGGGACCGTCGTAAAAGGATCTTCAGGCTAAGCTCATTTGCGAACACATGTTATTCACAATCCTCCACATCTAGTACAGTAGCATCTAGTAGACGATCATAAACTGATCAAGTCAATCGGCTTCAGACAACAGTGGACACATTGATAGACTACATAGCTTAGCTAAGACAAGAGATGGATGAGTTGAAGGCGAGGGGTAGCACCTCAAAGCACCGACTGCCACCTGGACATTAGGATTGTCGTAGTAATTTGCTCTGAATTACAAAGACTTATTATGTACAATGTAATGTTTTATTATCAAATAAGATAATTTTAACTTTATATCATCAATCAACTTTTCGTTTAAACAAATTAAATATATAAACAAAAAATATTATGCACAGATAATTCATAACTGTTGAATTTATGTATTTATCATAAGATCATGAAATGAAATTTCATATCTAGATTTTTTTAAAAATTTCTTAATTTTATTTACCGACGAAATATAAAAGTTCGTATATTTACCAACAGAATAAGGTAATCCATTAGTAAATTGTACGATATTTACTGACCGTTCTTCTGCTTCCATCGGTAATATTGAAATTGTGAGGATTATTTAAACTATGATTTACCGACGGAACACCTACAACTGTCGATAAATTGTATGATATTTACCGACCGATCTTTTTTTCCATCTCCAAATTTACCGATGTTTATTTTTGTCCGTCAGTCCGTCAGTAAAAATACTGACATACACATATTATGTCTATCATTAAATTTACCTATGATCGTATTAACAATGTCGTTGTTTGTTGTTTTGTTCCGTCGGTAATTTATATTACCGACATAATAAAAGTGTTTTCTGTCGGTATTATCTATCAGTAAACAACATAATTCTTGTAGTGAGAACATATTGGTGATTGGACATGGAAGTTTGATTATATGGAATTATTTTAGTTGCTTCAACCATAAGAAGTTTGAAGGATCATAAATAATTGAGGAGCTATCCATAGATAACAAACAGTTAGCCATTCTTTGGTAGATGTCCACAAAAATTGTTTTTGAAAAATAGGTGCAGCTGAGTATCTAACAATCTGCTAGTCTTCCCTCAAGTGTTTCTTTATATCAGTATCTTCCATATTTTGTACCTAATAGTCACAAAAAAGTTCTAATAATCAATATGATGAATTAAAGTGTAAAAAAGAGTCTTTGGATAAATGACTAGCAAGAATTGAAGTGAAGAAGTAATTAAATTGGATTAGAAACACTTATATGATCAAATTGAGAGCTTGATTACTAATTGTGTTAAGATATAGTTCTTAATATATTACTTGAGTAAGCAATTGTTAAGTTTTTACTTATTTGGTTACTATTGAACCACAAGTGTTCCTGCTAATGAATTTGTGGATAATAATATATTAGATTATTAATGAAGTTATTTAAATGTTGATAGGTAATATTGGAGAGTAATATTGCAAGGAAAAGTTTATTCTAACTTTGAAGTTGATGCTTGTATCCTTGAGTTGATGTTTAAAGCTTTGGTTTAATGGAAAAATCTTAGAGGCGACATTTCAAAAATTAATGTTCATGATGAGGATGTCAAGGTGATAATTTAAATTTTGAGAAAGTTACTAGATATCATTAGAATAATGTTAGGAAGTTATAGTAATAAAGGAGTATCACTAGACTTAAACGAGTCTATGATAGGCTACATATTGTTTGGTTAATTGTATCCTGTAGCCAATTTTAAGTTCATCCAATCTTAGGATTAAATAATAATTTGTCATGTGTTCAATTGAAGATCATAAGAAAAACTCACTAACATATTTTCTCCAAAATAGAAGGAAAAGGTGTCGATAGAATGCTAAGAAACACTATAAGAAGGGCTTCTAAAAGTTAAAAAAGTAACAAAAACAAGGGATAATAAGAACTTAATAAGAAAGTAAGTGATTATAATAACAGGCACTATAAGAGAATTTTATTGGGTTCTTGAGTGATACTTCTTGTGTGATTGTGTTTTATTTATGTACAATTTAAGAAGTTACGTGTTTAAGATTAAAGGTCTAGAGTGTTTTGTAAAGATCTTAAGTTTGGTTGTGGTTATTATATACTAATGGAGAAAGATTCATATGAATTGTTACTTTTTATCAAGCAAGAATATTCTTGTAGCAATTTCTCTTCACCCTCTTAAAAAGAGTTCTTAATATATTCAAAATTTCAAGAAGAGTTTAGAGAGTGGACATATGTAAAGGAGGACTAAACCATTATAAAAAATTGTTGTTCTTAACCCTTTTACTTACATAAATTCTTGATTTGTTTATGATTTTATATATTTTATATTCTGTGTTTGCTTTTAATCTTGACATCATCAACTCACTTTAGTTTTCATTAATATATCATTGGTATATCACTCTTTTTATAACTTAAAAGCACTAAAAAATTATATAAGTTAAGTGTGCGATAAATTTCTTATAGAAGAAAATATTTTTTGTCACCAAATTCATCTCCCTGTTTGAGTGCCTTTGGGAGAATAATTATTTTATTATTTAATAAGTTAGTGTTGTGTTAGAGATTATTTGTATGTGTTAAGAGAATCTAACATTATGAAAAAGGTTTGTTGTAATTTCTCTTTATGTTTAATTTAATTCTCAAATTGTTTGATGACTATAAGTTCAAATGAGAGCCTTGAACAATTGTTATACCAAATACGCTTGTAAACTATAACTTTGATGACAAAATATATGTTACTATTAATATTGTTTTTTATAGTTGGTGATACTAATAAATTAAATATTTAAATACTTAATCAAAATATCAAAAAAGAAATTCAATGGAAGGAAGAAATGATCAAAGAATCAAATGAGCAAAGTGAAGAACCAAATATAACTTACAAGAGAGATTCAAGGTAATTCAAGTCAAGTGGACTAAAAAAAGAAAGAATAAAGTCATTCATATGAAATAATCAGTTTAATTTTTCTTATAATTTTATATTAGTCATTGAAATGAATAATGTTTTTAATCATTATATGGTTATTTATATGTAAGGCCTAATGTATAAATTCTTTCATAATTTACTAATAGTTCATTTCAAAGTTGAAGTTTCAAGATGTTTATTAATAGGTTGAAAGATCATTCTTTGTTTATGTGGGTCAATGTATAATAATATGTATAATTTCTATTTGGGATTAAATTAATTAATCACCTTTTCCTTAGAGGCATTCCTAGGATAAAAATAACTTGGATTTTTGATTTGAATAAGCTTAATTTTAAGTGATGATTTTCAAATAATTTGACTTTTATATTTAGTGTGGATACACTTAATGAAAAAACTCAAATCTTAAAAACAACCCAAAAAATATTTATTATTTTTGTTTCTCTGTTTAAATTGTCTATAGTTTATGATTATATGGTCAATTGAGGATGTAAAGAGAGAGAATTTAATTTGTACAATAAATCTAATGAAGAGGATGGTAAAGTAAAATCAAACAAGTTATCACTATTAGGTAAGCTTAGTCCAAAGTTCAAGTTTAAATAAATACTTTTTATATTTTTGGGTTTAAATTCAAAAGATCCAAAATTTAACGAGTTTAAATAACTTAGAAGCCCATCGCAATATTTTTTAAGAAATTAAATAAAATATCATTAAACCAAGGATCTAAAAAGGGATTATAGATAACCAAGTAGCCAAGAAGTTGGAAAACCTAGCACATAACCCTCTAGGTAGATACAATATATTTATTTTGAATCTAGACTTAAAATGTTACAAAGATATGAGAAAAAGGTTAGAACCACCTAGTATGCAACCTTCCAAATAGTTATAATTTAAATGTAGAGGTTAAGGAGTGGCTTGAGATGGATAAAAGTAGCTTGATTGTTTAAATCTCAATGGACATTATTGCTTATCTTAAACCCTAATATATAGCTATGTTTAAGCTATAAGTAAGTTGGATTTTCTAAACACAAGTTGCTCCCTTGTGAGCATAATTAATTCCTTTAGTCTAAATTCACTATTCTTGGATTGATGTTGAAAATTTTGGATATTCCTTTCCTTACAAGTGAGTAGATGGTGTTCCTTAGACTTATCGTATAGACTATGTGACAGGTTGGCAGGACCAGTTCAATAACTCATTCCATTTTGAAGAAGGGGGAATGAGAAATAACCTTTTTTTTATAGCAAACCATTCCAAATGAAGCTAAAGTAGTTACATTGAAAAAAATAGATGGTCTGTAGATTCCTCTTCTTGTCTACAGAGAGAGCAGTTGATATGAATGTTTAGGAATTTACTAATCTTATCAGTTTTAAGTAATTTCCTATTGATTGTGCGTTAAAGGATGCTAAATGCTCTTGGATTTGAATGCTTAAACAAGACTAGTTTATCATAAGAGATAAATGGTAGCTAAGGTCTGAGGATCTTTCAATGTAATAAAGTGGAGAACAAGCCATTAGAGGAGTCTTTCCACCTGATGACATCTCTAGTACTTGATTTTAGTGTTATATTTGACAAGATGTTATCTTGTTTAATTAATTGATAATATATCCTTTTCTTAGATTTATTTCAGTGTTTAAATAGGAAAATTAATGTTTTTCTTGTTTTAGAAGATGAAAATTGGAGATTCCATCAAATTGGACACTATTTTTGACAATTACAAATTTTAGATAAAGTGAAAACATAACTACAATAGATAAGGTGAGATAAAGCCAAATAACAATTTTACTTGAAAAGTTAAAGATTATGTAGGAGACTTCTTTCTATCCCTAACATGAAGGGATTGGGATTTGTTTGAGGTAAACATCTTTGCAAGATAGGATAAGATTAGGTTTAAAGTAGGAAAGCACTATAAAAGGGACGTTCTCCACCTCTCAAGAATCAATTGTTCTTCTTCTTACTTTTCTCTCATCATTTCATCTTTCTTCTATTTTTGGTTTTGGAGTAAAAGCCATATGTGGTTAAATTCATTTATTCTGATTTAAGGGATTTAAGACTCTAATTGTAACCTTGTTGTTGGAGTTATGTAAATATAGTGCCCTGGAAAGCAAGTGTATTTACATGTAACTTTATCTACTTCAGTTACAGTTTTGTAATGAAAATATTTATTATTAATAAAACAAAAGAGTTTGGTTTTATTTGTGTGAGCATTA
>JANVCQ010016330.1:0-12753 GCA_025531925.1 Erythroxylum plowmanianum
AATAAAATTACATTAGGCACGAAAACCGGGAATGTCATGTATGCATGTACAGTAATTTCATGTGCACAAATGTTACTATGTATCAATCCAATTACGCATGAACAATCCTAAGTCATTCCAATCCATCTTATCCTATGCCAAATTTACGATTTTACCCTTCCAGTAGGGGGTGGGATGTTACAGTATAAATGAGAAGAGCACATTAAGTTAATGAAATTAATGAAGCGCTACCTGGAAGGCAACTCAAGAATTAGGATAGGATTTACTTTTTATTTTATTTTCATATTATTTTATTATTATTTGTTATTTTATTTGTTTTATGTTTATTTTATAAGGAATGAAGAGCTGGAATTTTATGGCATAGAGTGTCTCCAAATTCTATCGCCACACAATCACCTCCAAAACATCATAAGTATTATGGCTCTCTATTTATATGTTGTTATCTATCTTTAATTATATTTTTTTCCACATTGAAGATAATTTGTTGTTCAAGTGTGAGGAATTATATACAATTGCATATCATGTGTTTATGAATTTTGCATTTATGTCAATTGTCTATGAATTTTACAATTTTATAGTTTTTTTATTAGGTTAACATAGTGTGAATTTTTTGTGCATAATCATTATGTGAATGTGTGCATTATGTGAATGTGCCAATGGCAAGAATTGAATAGAATTACTTTAGCTATGGGAAATTCATGAATATTTACCTTTGCATCAAAAGATTAGGTTATCGTTAATGAAAGTATTTAAAAAATGGTGTTATAATAAAAAAAAACCTATTGATCTTTTTCGAATAGAAAGAATTTTCATTAAAGGTTACTTAGTGATAGTTTGACTTTTTTATTGATTAATAATAATAAATACATGTTTACAAGTGTCGTAAGTCTATGAATACAATTTTAATATTTTGATTGATATGTATACACTTAAATATAAAAGAAATAAGTTAGTATGTTGGAATATTTTGAGTGAATGGAGTTTGAGGTTAAGTTAATTTCATAAGATTTGATGCCATTGTACCATTATTGTATTGTTGTAGGAATGTGTGCTTATGTGTTTTTATGTTTTGATATGTTTGTAGTTTTTATTTTTAATTTTTCTTAAGGACAAGCAAAGGTTTAAGCATAGGAATATTGATAGGTGTAGATTATATCATGTGTTTGGTGGTTGTTTCAGTATGTTTTTAAGTATTTCTTAGATGATTATCATGCGTATAGGCTTATAATATGTTATTATTAATGTTTATTTGTAATCTAAGTGTTTGTTTGGTTTAGAGCAAGAATTAGATCTTAATTTTATGTTTCAAGAGGTGTTTGATTTGTTTTTAACTATATGGAAACAGGAAACTAATGAACATAGAAGAATTGAAAGCATGGAAGCAAGTCATGATCGTGACAGTGAGCCCAAACAACAATTCCAATAAATTCAAGCTTTTCCAATACGTGAGTTTTTATGATATTTTAACATTTTAGGGCTATTTTTGGAACCAAATTAAGTAGGAAAACCCTAGAAAGAACCCTAAAAGCCTAAAGCACTCTTTAAGAACAAGAAAAACACAAAATAAATGTTGGAGTCATTGAATCAAAATGGATCAAAGTAGAGAGATCAAAAAGATATTTGAAAATTCCAACATTCTAGATCAAGGAGCAATTAAAGTTTTTCTTCTTATCCTTTATTTATTTCATCATCTTAATGAGTAATCTGAATTACAAGATGTTTAACATGGTCATGAGTTTCTAAATTTTAGATTAGGGTTTATTTTGAATTTATTTTGTGACTTAAATTATTATTGATTCAAAATGTATTCTAGTGTTTATAATACTTGTGCATGCTTATATTAGATAACAAATTAAGAGAGTGAGTCAAAAGTAATCAGATAAGATTGTGCAATGAGAGTTGGTAGTTTATCAAGTCCTGTAATATGAAATTAATAATCATTTGAAGAGAGATCTTGTGTGAGAAATTAATTATCCAATAGATAACTTCAGATCTAATTAAAAACATTAGGAAAAGTTTTATTAATCCAACGGTTGCAAATCTGGAATTTTCGGATTCAATTAGGATTCATTGATTAGGTCTTGAGAGAGAGTAATCAATACATTAAGAATCTAGGATCAAAAGAATAATTGGATCAATTCTAGTTAAGGAAGCAAAGTAAAGGAACAATGATTCCTAAGCATTCATCCTTGATCATACCCCAAATTAATTGGCAGCCCACTTCTTATTTACGCAATTGCTTTGTTTTATTATTTATTTTAATTTTTATTATTTACTTTTGAAAAAATCAATTTCTTATTACCTTAGACAAAGTTAGGTTCAAATTAGTTCTGGCATAATCCTCATAGAAATGATACCTTTCGGTATTACAAGATATGATTCGTATACTTGCAGGTATTAAGAGTTTTATTATATATAACACTTGCTCAACACTTTATACAAGAGACATTTGGGATCAATACTGCCTAAGATTCCATACTATCTGCTTTTTATTTTAATCCTATTCTTTATGTCTAGCTAGCTAATGATTGCTACCTTGGGGGATAGTGCACTCTTCCAAATTAATTCATACCAGGGAACCTTGTAACGAAGTTATAACTAAAAGAACTAGATGCTACAAATCATAAATAATATATTTATAAACATTTTTTATCTTGGATGCCTATTCTGAACAGGATCAATCCCTCCTTCATGATGTTGCTATTTATATCAAGACTAGAAAGGCATCAATGGTGCCTCATATCCAATGTGTGAGCAACCACTTATGATAGTCTATTCCATCTTGTTGGACCCCGAAATTTTTTTTTTAGTTAAGCATGATTTAAAATGATTTTTAAGGTTTTGATAGATTAATTATTTTGAATTTATTTAATTATGTCAAAGTTAGTATGATTTATTGAATATTTAAGTGGAATTAAAGTGTTAATGTAATAAGAATATTCAAGGGAATTTTTGTGAGATCACTTAAGCATAAAGGACCTAAGGCTCATAAGGAAGGGCAAAATGGACTTTGCACTCTCATTAAGGGTAGAAATGGAAGAAGACATGTTGTCTTGTTCTTTAAGAAGGGGAAAACGTGATTTGAGGGAGAGAAAGAAGAGAAAAACAAAAATAAGAGAGAAGAAGAGAGGTTTTGGTGAAAGAAGACAAGAAGAGAAATCAAGCTTGTTAAGGTAAGTTAATCATCTTTTCTTCTTGCTTTATTAAAGAAATGGGTTATGTTAAGGATGAAGGAGTTAGAGAGAGAAAGGGGTTTATGTAGAGAATGAAAGGTTTGTGATGGAAGAAGATGCATTAAGAGGACTTAACTGATTTTAGGGTTTCCAAACTAGGTCTTGGGTTTTATAACCTAGATGGACTATGGGTAGGTTAGGTTTGAGCTTAGTTTGTGTTTATTGCAAGTTTTGTGATTTTTGAAGTTTATGAATTTTATTGGAATGTTGTTTTAGGAAACCAAGAGATTCCTACCAAAGAACAAGGGAAAAGGCAAGCTTGACTTAGATTTTCGCAAGCTACTTAGGTGGGTAATATATTTATGGTTATAGTTTAATTGGGTAAATTCTTGCCTATGTGTGTATGTTGGATTGATTAGATTGGATTTGTTTGAAATTGACTTGTTTATAAATGTTGAAAACGCATGATGAAATATGATTATGTTATACCTCAAAAGAGGTCATGACATTTTGTATTAAATGAAAAGAAGAAAAAACATAAAAGTATGAGTATATGAGAAAATGAATATGTGTTTTTATTTGGGAAAGAGTGGAACCATTATGTTCGTCACATGCATATTGACAAGAGCCTTCTCCCAGCTGTCCGCTTGTGATATATGAGCTCTGAAATTGGACTCATTCTATTCATGAGGTAAACTTCGATTTCTCCATTCTGTTTTTATGGAACCCTCGAGCCATTAGTTTGTGCAATGCATCTTTAAATTGTCAAGTATGATGCATTTGAGTGTTATATGTTACGAGGTTTAAGCTAAATGGGCTGTGTAACTCAACTCAATATTTTTCCACTCCTCAGGTGCAAAATGAAAAGGTTAGAAATCCTTGCAAGGCATCGGGACAAACTCCAAGATAGTTAGAGATTTTTGTAACTAAGTTAGTGACTAGACTTGTAGATAGCTTTATAAGCATATCAAACATTGAGCATCTAATGCAGTTTGTATTTTGAGTTAAGCCTTTGATTATAATGTTGATATGTAATTAAAGTTATGTATGAAATTCATTTGATTTAGAAATAGATTGAGAAGTTTCCAAAGTTTCCAATGTGTATGAGCTCATTTATCTTGTAGTGATACATTTCATATTTCAAATCTTCCATAGGGGTAAAATTCGTGTTCTGACTTCAGGGAAAAATCTGGATTAATATAGATTGAATTAGACAAAGTAGTCTTCTTATCTTTCTAGCTTTCCAACGATATATAGTATGAAATTTTTGGACATCGGAGTCGAAGTTATGATCTTTATAAGTGGGGATGCTCTGGAGAGTGTAGTTAGTGATTTAGAACTTTTGGTGATGTGAGGAAGACCCAGTAGAAATACCTTCGGCTAATATATCTCAGACTGAATCATTTAATTCATCTTAGACTGAATTGTCTGATGCATCTTAGGCTGAATCGTCTGATTCACTGTAGACTGAATCGTCTGATGCATTTCAAACTAAATAGTCTGGTTTCATATAATCTATCTTCTGGTCCAATTCTAGATGAAAAAATCTCTCTTTGGTGTCTTATGAAAGTTGTAGATCAAGAAGTCCTCTTTGAAACGGTCTAAATATGACCTTAATTTGACATCTTTAGAGAAAGTTATGCCAATTTTTCCAAAATAGGTCTTAGACTGAATCCGATCGTCTGGTTCAGTATTAGACTGAAGCCTTTCGTCTGGTCCAATTTTGCCCTCTAGATGACAAAATCTCTCTTTGTTATCTTCATAAAAGTTGTAGATCTAGAAGTCCCCTTCGAAACTGTCTAAATACGACCTTAATCTAACATCTTTAGAGAATGTTATGTCAATTTTCCCAAAATAGGTCTTAGACTGAATCCTATCGTTTGGTTCAGTCTTAAATTGAAACCTTTTGTCTAGTCCAATTTTGACCCTCTAGATGACAAAATCTCTCTTTGATATCTTTAGAAAGTTGTAGACCTAGAAGTCCTCTTCGAAACCATCTAAAGACCATAATCTGACATCTCTAGAGAAAGTTATGCAAATTTTCCCAAAATAGGTCTTAGACTGAATCCTATCGTCTGGTTCAGGCTTAGACTGAAGCCTTTCATTTGGCCTTCTTCTAGTTCCAATTTTGACCCTCTAGATGATAAAATCTCTCTTTGGGTCTTCATGAAAGTTGTAGATCTAAAAGTCCTCTTCGAAATCGTCTAAAGATAACCTTAATCCGACATCTCTAGAGAAAGTTATGTCAATATTTCCACAATAGGTCTTAGACTTAATCTTATCATCTGGTTCAGTCTTAGACTGAAGCCTTTCGTCTGGCCTTTTGTCTAGCCTTCGTCTGGTCCAATTTTGACCCTCTAGATGACAAAATCTCTCTTTGGTGTCTTCATAAAAGTTGTAGATCTAGAAGTGCTCTTCGAAACCATCTAAAGGCGACCATAATTCGATATCTTGAGTGAAAGTTAGGCTAATCGTCCCAAAATAGGTTCAATATGATTGAGGATAAAACCATGTTTGATTCTTTCGGGCATAACTTTGTTATCCGAGCTCCAAATGAAGTGATTCTTAGACCAATAGATTCCTAACACATTTTCTACCTATCCATAAAAGTTTATAACTTTTGATGTTGATTTGAAAAAGATTGATTGAATCAATGTAATGGTATGGGTTGGAAGAGTACGAATTGAATATTTTACTAAACATATTTAGGTATTTTGATGATATCTTAATCTATAGAGCTCCGAATGTTAGGTTCCTGAAGTGGGGTCTAACACATCTACTATAGTTGTATAGTTTATTCCATCTACTATAGTTGGGCATCTTGATCTTCCTATAGTTCTTACACCTTTTTAAGTGTTTGTTGCAATTTTTCTAACAAAGCATTTTTCTTTTCTAAGATTTGGATGATCCTCGTTTGGTCCTTTTAAATTTCCTCTAGAAGTATTTGAATAGGTAGTTGGCAAATGTTCGCATTTGCTATCACCTCTCTTCATGGTGTTATACTAGTTGGCAAATGGTCACATCAACTTCATCTTCTATCCTTTGGTCATTAGCACTAAACTCAACGCCTTAGTCAACATTTAAAACATAATTTATCCTAACCAGTTTAGTAACCCTTATCTTTTGTGTAACTTTGATGACAAGGTCGGTTCACCAATGGAGTGTATAATCGCAAAACTGGTGATTTATATATGGGAGGCCATAGTTCTTGTAGGATTATAACTACAACTTCCGTGGGAGATTTTACGCCAAAACTCATGGTGCTATATACGTTGTTAAGGAAGTCAATTATGGATTGGTGATATCCAATTTTTTATATATAGTCTATTAAATAAAACCTATAGTTCAAACCAAAATTGAAGGTTGACATCGTAATTTGCTTACCATCTATTCAGAAAGTAACACCATTGGTCCCTTCCATCCCTATATCTCTTTTGAAATCAAAAGTTTTCAAAAATTGGACTGTGAGTTTAGTGTAGGTATCTTGACATATTTGAAAAAAATAAATAAAAATAGATTCATAATCCATTTCCTCTAATTTTGAATCCAAACTTACTTCCACTAGAGTATAAGATTGAATAAACGTATTTAGCTCAAAATCACTCTTTTTAAGTACTTAATACCTTCTTAACTGGCACTTATTAGAGAATCTAAGAATAAGGTTTTTTGAATCTGGTTATGGTTAGCCTTCAACTGTTGAATTGAATCATCCCTTCTTTTCACAATAGCCTAGCTATTGTCGTTCGTTGGTATGTCCCTCATATTTTCTAACAAAGTTTGCACTGAAAGTTGAAGTTTCACCCGAAGTTGGTATGGTTGTAAGCGTTAACATGGTTTACCAAATAAACGTGTATTCAAGTATTCTCACAAAAAGATCGTCTTCTCTAGTGAGAAGTTCTTCTGTCTTGCCCTAGTTGCAAGTTTCTTGGGTTTCGCAGCGTGGCCCGTCTACTCCTTGAGTTTCGGCCATGACAGATGACAACCTGTCAGTGGACATGGCTCAGCTGTCCGTCGACGTTGGGGAGGAGGAAGTGGTGTCTTTCACGGCGGAGGAGGTGACCCCTGACGACCCGCTCAATCCCCCACTGTGCTTGGTGGGTAGGTTCCTCACGACGCGGCTCATCAATTTCATGGCCATGAAACAAACGCTTGCCTCTCTCATGCGCCGTGTCCTGGGGATGTTAATCACGGAGTTGGAAGGTGGTACTTACCTTTTCCAGTTTTACCATGAAATCGACATGAACAGAGTTCTTGACATGTGCCCATGGACTTTTAATAATCAAATCCTCTTATTGGAGAAGATGGGCAGCTATTCGCATCCCTTGGAGGTCCCTATTTCACACATTCTCTTATGGGTTTAACTTCGTGGCCTCCGCCCTGGATTTCGTTCGGCCTCTGTTCTTGAAAAATTAGGGAACCAACTGGGCACCTTCGTCAAAGGGGACCCAGATAACTTCACTACCCCAACCCTACCTTACTGCCGGGTGAGGGTGAAGTGGGGCCATTGACAAACCTCTTCGACACTCACTGAAGCTGAAGATGACGACAGATTTGGATGGTTTCTTGGTGATTTTGGTCTATGAGCGCCTTCCTGGTTTTTGTTTTATCTATGGCCTCATTGGGCATAGGGAGAAGTTTTATCCTGTCCCCGTTCTCACCAACTCAGCAGTGGTGCCCAGGAAGTACGACCCGCACCTTCGTGCTCCTACTCACAAACCTCAGCTGGCTATTGGGTCCCGATGGCTTAGGGATGAAGAGTTCTCTGGTCTGGGCCACTCCCATAGCGCTCGCGCCCTGTCTCCCGATGGCAGTAGCGATGGCGGTGGCCCTACCACCTTGGGCGATGCACGTATGGTTGGGACAGTTGGACACCCTCATGGGCCGGAAGGGGTGTCCCATAATGGCGAGATTGTTGTCAGTGATCCCAAGCGACGACGCACGGGTACGGTTGACGAGCTTCCCGGCCCCCTGATGCTGGCTGTGCAGATAGATGACTCTTTAACCTCCACTGATCATACTACAGCAGGTTCTGGTTCCCAGACCCGCCGCCATCTATGAGTCTCTTAAGCTGGAACTGTCACGGGCTCGGTAACCCCCCGACAGTTCAGAACCTAATGCAGATCGTTAGGGAACGTCGACCAAACTTTATTTTTCTTATCGAAACTTTATGTACTTCTATTAAGCTTCATGAAATAAAGACTCTCTTGGATTATGATGATTTCTTTTGTGTTGATGCTTCTGGTTGCAGTGGTGGGTTAGCCTTGTTGTGGAAGGGTGTTACTAATATACATTTATTGGGGTCCTCCAGTCATTTTATTGATGCGCAGGTATCACTCCCGGGTGTTGTCCCTTGGCGTATTACTGGTTTTTATGGCCAGGCCAATCCCCTGCAACGGACAGAGACATGGGAGCAGCTTATTCGCCTCTCCTCGGTTTTAACTCTACCTTGGGTTTGTATCGGCAATTTCAATGACATCCTCTATCAGTCCGAAAAGCACGGGGGACTCTACCAACCACCTTCTTTGCTCAATGGCTTTCGTTATGTAGTTTCGGAGGCTGGCCTATTTGATTTGCATCTTGACGGGTATCCTTTCACGTGGGACAATGGCAGGATTGGGGAGGCCCATATAGAGGCCAAACTGGATAAGTGTTTAGTCTCGGATAGTTGGCGTGCCCACTTCCCTGTTTCCAAAGGATCGGTCCTCGATCTCTCTACCTCGGACCATCTCCCTTTACTATTGCAATTTCATCTCTATGTTTCTCGGCCACAGGCGCGTCTTTTCCGGTTTGAAAATCACTGGTCCAAGGAACCTAAATGTAGGCTAGTAGTCGAGCATTGTTGGCGAGATCATGCTGCTCCTGAATTCCTCTCCAAACTTGCGGCTTGCTGTCATCTCTTGGATGTTTGGGGTCAGTCCTTTCGGCATCAATTTAAAGAACAATTGGCTATTTCTTGACATCGTATGAATCGCCTAGGAGGTAGGCATTCGGAGGTTGAGTGTCGGAAATTTCTGCAGGTTAAGAAGCGGTGGGTGGACTTACTTGCCCAATGTGAACTCTTCTGGAAGTAGCGGGCTAAAGCGGCGTGGTTAAAGGAAGGCAATCATAATACACGATTTTTTCATGCGAAAGCTACAGCACGTCAACGCAGGAATCGCATTACCCAACTGAAAGATGAGTTTGGCAGGTGGCAGACTTGGGAGGCTGGTCTCCCACAGGTCATCTCTGACTACTTTGCTAACCTTTACTCTTCACAAGCTTGTACCCCTGCTAACATCCTTCATTGGGTGCCGCACTGTCTCTCTGCCCAGGATAACTTGCTGCTCGATGCGCTGTTTACCCGGGAGGATGTTCGACAGGCCGTTTTCAGTATGGGCGAGGACAAATCTCCTAGCATCGACGGCTTGAACCCTGGTTTTTACCAGCGCTATTGGGATGTCATTGGCGATGATGTCTCAGCTTTTTGTCTTTAATGTGCCAATACAGGTATTATCCCATCGTCCCTATAGGAAACCATCCTTGTTCTCATCCCCAAGAAGCCAGACCCAGAATATAGGTCTGACTTTCGCCCGATTGCTATATGCCAAGTCCTTTACAAGATTGTTGCTAAGATGTTGGCCCGTAGGCTGAAGTGTGTCCTTCCTAAAATCATCTCCCCCACGCAGAGTGCTTTTATAGCTGGCAAACACATTCAAGACAACTTGGTGGTAGCTTATGAGGCCATCCACTACCTGTAGGCTCGGCGACCAGGCAAGACTAGTTATGCGGTTCTCAAACTGGACATCCGTAAGGCTTATGACAGGCTCGACTAGTGTTTTCTACAAGTAGTCATGCGACAGATGGGCTTCAATGACCGATGGCTTGGACTGATCGTCCAATGTGTTACTTCCGTCTCCTATCAGGTGCTTCAGTAGGGAACTTTTATTGGCCCGATTTCTCCGGGCTGTGGTTTACGGCAAGGTGATCCATTGAGCCCCTACCTTTTCATTATTTGTGCAGAGGCCCTCTCCAGACTTATTCAAGCCTGAGTGGCTCAAGGGGCTATACATGGTGTCAAGATCGTTACTGGAGCTCCCGTCATCTCCAATCTATTCTTTGCCGACGACAATGTCCTTTTCTTCAGAGCTTAGCTTCACGAAGCCCAGGCTATCCAGACCTTATTATAGTAATATGAGCAAGCTTCGGGATAGTCCATTAATTTTAGTAATTCCTTGATTTCCTTCAGTCCAAACACTGACTTAGCGACCAAATCGGCCATCTGTTCCCTTTTGCAGATTCAGGAATATGCTGATCTTGGCAGCTATCTTGGCCTTCCCATGGCTATTGGTCGTAACGAGAGAGAGGTCTTCGGGTACGTTAAGGACTAGGTGTGGAAAAAACTCAACACTTGGACTGTTACGCAACTATCTAAATCGGGTAAAGAAATCTTATTGCTGACTGTTCTTCAAGCTATTCTGAATTATGTTATGATGCTCTTCCTTTTCCCCAAGTCGCTATGTGAGGAACTTGAGCAGATCATGTGTCGGTTTTGGTGGGGTACTGCAGCCAATCGGAAAGATATACATTGGATGTCCTGGGATCAATTATGCATATTAAGAGAGGATGGGGGCCTCACTTTTAAACGCTTCGAGAGTTTAACATTGCCCTTTTGGGCAAGTTAGGCTGGCGGTTTCTCAAGGAACCCGACTCGTTAGTTGCACATTTGCTCAAAGCTCGTTACTTTTCCCATTGCTCATTTTTAGATGCACCTCTTGGTGCGAACCCAAGTTACCTCTGGCAAAGCATTCGGGAAAGCCAACATATTCTTCGACGAGGCCTGTGCTGGAAAATTGGTAGGGGGGATAGAGTGCATATATGGACTGATCCTTGGTTAAAGGATGTAACCAATCCTTTTGTCACCACCCCTTTTGATGCATGTTTTGGTGTCCTCCCTGTTCAAGATTTGATGCTTAATGGGTGGTGGAATTCTGGGTTGATCACTGCAGTCTTTAATGAACGCGATCGTGGATTAATTTTGAGCCTCCCTCTTTCTCGTGCTGCTGAGGATGATATGTTTTGGTTGTATGAGGACAATGGTTTCTTCTCGATTAAGTCGGCCTACAAGGCTCTCACCTCTCTTCGCTCCGAGGCCCCGCCTGCTGAGACGATGCAGGTCTGGAAACAGCTTTGGAAACTCCAAGTCCCCCCACAAGTGAGCAATTTTATTTGGCGAGCTTCACTAAATATCCTCCTGCATCGTGGAAACTTGTTTTTAAAGAAAGTTGATGTCCCGCCTTGGTGCCCGTTTTGCCTTCAATCATCGGAAAGTCTACTGCACTTACTGGTTACTTGTTCATTCACCAAACAGGTGTGGCAGTGTTCTTATATGGGATGGTTTTCGCCAACGATGACCAGCTTCCAAGAGTGATTAGGGCGGGTTTTTCGTCTGTTTAGTGCCAACGATTTGGCTCTAGCATTGAGTTTATGTTGGTAGCTGTGGACTGTGCGTAACAACCTCATTTGGCACCATAAAGTTGCTACCCCTTTATCGGTTTGGGCTCAAACCTTACACCACTACCATCATTGGTCGACGGCACAGGTGGGGGTTGAGCCTCATCAACCTGCGGAGGGGGTACCTACCTGGCAGCCACCCGCTCTTGAGTGAGTGAAACTCAATGTTGACGCTGCTACTACTGTGGACAGTTCCTCCACTGGCTATGATTGCATCGCTCGAGACTCTTCGGGTTCAGTTTTGAGTGTTCAGATCGACCGTCTGGAGGGAGCTTTTCGACCTAAGATTGCTGAAGCTTTGGCCATCAAGGAGGCCCTCAGCTGGATTGAGCGTACTGGTTGGCCACGGGTCGTCGTGGAGAGCGACTACCTTCTTGTTATTCAAGCACTCCTGCATCGTCACTTTGTCGATGCAACTGCTTTTAGTGATTTAATCTCTCATTCTCGTTTCCTTCATTCTCAACTTGACTGCGAAGTTGTTTTTCATCATGTAAGACGTTTTGCTAATCAGGTTGCTCATGGCTTAGCCCAAGCTTCCCAAACCATGGCAAACGTAGGCGAGTGGTGTTGTAATTATCCACCTTTTGTATTGTCTCTTTTGAGTTTGGATAGCTAATATATCTCTTCCCTCTTTTAAAAAAAAAGTATTCTCACAATACGAAACTCCCCTTTATGTAGATGCCCATGACTTTGATGGGAAATATGTTAAGAAGAAGTCATTTTTTGTAAGTTTTCCACGACTGTTGTGCACTTAGGTGTATCTCACAATAGGTATGTTATTCCCATTATTTACATGCCCATTTTTTCTATTGTATTCTTTGATTTCGCCAGTAATGGATTCTATAATAGAAACACGATTGACCCCACTCCCGTGCGTCCACCAACATATATGATGGAAAAGGTTAGGTATATCACTCGAAGCTTTTAAATTAAATTGAATTTGTCATTTCATGGAGTATGGTGTTGGCCCCTGAATTTTTGTTTTATTTAATTAAGCGTGATTAGACTAATCGTTGGGGTCTTGCAAGATTTATATATGTTGGATGTAAATTGTAATGAGATTATGTGACATGGGTGTAGTGAATTGAGT
>JANVCQ010016349.1:0-12752 GCA_025531925.1 Erythroxylum plowmanianum
TGCATGTATACCATGTGCATGTGCAACAAATCATCATTTATAGAGGCTATATGATGTATGTTCATGCCGAGATATAAATCAATACTCCTAGCCCGTCCCAATTTACCAAAATATCCTTCCCATCGGAGATAGGATGTTACAATTGCTATAGTAGTAGGTCTAGTTATTTTATTTTGACTAGCGTTACGACACGTTGCTGATGTTTTTAACAAAGAGAAAGTTAAAGTGTCTTTGTAAAAGTCCTCAAATCAGTATGCTCAATCTCCTTTCCAAGTCTAAAAATCCAAAACTACTATTCGAGGTGACAATCATCTATGTTTCCAATTTCGATTTTTAAAGAGCCAAGTTATGGGATGATCTAGACTCCATTAATAACATGATGGTTAGTCCTTGAATTTTAGTTAGGGACTTCAATGGTGTTCTATTTTCATCTGAAGAATAGGGTGACAGACTTAATCTCTCTAAATTCGACAGTGAGTTAGAAAAGGGAATGATAAGAATGGAGATTACTTATTTGAGATACTCAAGCAACTTATTCCTCTAGAGAAAGAAATAAAAAAGGTGGAACTTTGATCAGGAAAAAATTGATAAGGTTTTATTAAATCATGGATATTTGAGATCCTTTCCAAACTCCCATATGTTATTTAGACCACTATTGTACTCAAATCACTCCTAATAGGAGATTAAAGATCTCTTTATCATAAGAAAGATTAATATCACATTCAGATTTCTAAATTTCCTAGCTGACAAGGATGGTTTCGTGGAGTTCGTCATTGATGCCTAGAATAGTGATATTCAAGGCTACAAATCTTTCTAGATGATGAGAAACTATAGGGAATAAACACTAAACTCAAAATCTTTCTCAAAATGGGAATTCCAAAAGAGATCTAAGTGAAGTGCAAAGAGAATCCTAACTTTCTCCATATAGCCCAAACTTGCAAATTAAGGAAAAATAAAAACTTTAGGAGTATATCAAGGCAATGGCAAATCAAAATTCAATGTTGATATATAAGTCAAGGAACTTGTGGTTAAAGGAGGGGGACTCTAACTTAAGGTACATCTATAACTCCATCCTAGCTAGAAGGAATTCCAATAAGATCCATTATCTACTTGACTACAATGATTAATTGGTCTTTGATATCTCTCTTATTGAAAATATGGGATATGGAATTATCAGCATCAGTCTTGGTAGGATTTACCTGTAAGACCTAGTGGATGTGATTAGGCCTGTTTATACTCCAATCTAGAATCAATACAACTACCATCCATTAGTCAAGGGATCAAAGAAACCCTCTACTCACTTAATCCTAAAGAAGCATCAAGATTAGTGGTTATAATGCTTTTTGTTCAATGCTCTTGGAATATAACTAGAAATCTACTAACTGATGTGGTGCAGGAGTTTCTTCATTCAAGGAGGATGTTAAGGGAGTTAAATTACAACCCATATTTGTCTGATTCTTAAAATTCCTCATGCCATCTCTTCAAATGATTTTAAACTTATGTCTTGTTGCAACACAGTCTATAAGATGATAGCTAAGTTATTAGCTAATATACTTAAGAACCCTCTATAAGACTCGTAAGTTTTGGCTTGAGGATGGGTTGCTTATCACCAAAGGAAGTTGGATTTATGTGTCCAAAAGGAATGGATTGAGGAAGGAGTGTCATGACTCCTTATGGGCTTATAAGAGGAGGTGCAACTTGGAGTTTAATTAAAAAGATTTAGTGATGGTCAATTTCCTTTATCATAGAGGTGTTAAAGAAGGTGTTCATAAGGGCTTGATTTAGAGGTACGAAGGACCTTTCCTTGTAAAGAAAAGGGTAGGCAAGTTGGCCTACCGAGTCAAGATACCCTCACACGTGGAGATTCATCCTATATTACATGTAGTTTTTCTAAAACCTTATCATGCTAATAAGGAAGATCCAAGTAGGGGTGAATCAAGGTGTGCATCCACCACTGTAATGACAACACACAAATGTGAGGTAAAAAAGATCTTAGACATAGGACTATACCAAGGAGAGGCTCCCATCTAACATATGACAAATACTTGATCAAGTGGAAGGGACAACAAGAAAGCTAAGCTAGTTGGGAGCATGAACTTTCTCTTTAGCAATACAAAGACAAGATTTAAGAATTCCACTAGGGCATGATGAGGATGTCACTAGATTTTACATTTCGCATGTTTTAAAGCCCATAAGATGAGGTTTGGGTCCAAAAGAGTCTTTTAGAGCATGTTAAAATCTTATGGAAGATTTTGGAAGCTTCTAGATCATAGTAAAAGACTATGGAAGCTTATGAAACATTATGGAACATTATAGAAGTTTATAGAATGTTATAGATATGTATATATTGTACATGAAGTATGTAGAGTAGTGTAGAGAATTCTAGAAGTTCAATGTAGACCATTAGATCAAGTAGATCTTTACTGTCCATTCTAGGTAGAAGTAGTATATATACCACTTGGGGTTTGCCTCATTTGTAACATAGGAGAAAATAGAAGATCATAGAGAGCATCCTAAGCATTATAACTTTCTTAAGAGAGTTTTTTTAATATAAATATCTTTGCATTATCCCATAATCCTTCTTTTCTTTAGCAAAGTGTTTCCTGTAGAAGGCTGACTTGGGAACGTGAGCATACTCAGGTGCTAAACAAGCGTTAATGAAAGTCCAAGTCCATTACAACGTGTCCTAACCCTTTACTCCCTTAAAAGTTAGACTTATTTATAATAAGATTTGAACCTTTTAATTTAATTGAAATGAATTTAATTTCAATTAAAATTTCAGTTAATTTTAATTATATATCAATTAAGCCCAATAAGATCTAATATCTCATATTGATCTTTATTTATTAAATATCTCATCTTTAATTATAAAGTTTCTTGAACTTTATAATCTTGCCCAACTTGATTGAAACATTTTCTCTTTGTTCAATATGTTCTTTAAGTGTGACCAATTAGGTTTTAAAATATGTTAGAAATGGATATAAATGATAACCATAGATCATATTTAGGATTAGATAAATTAAATTCTTTTAATTCATCTTTAACTCTCTAATTAGAAATATAAAGTTAAAGTGGTTTTGACTAAACTTTTTATGCATGATTTTTTATATAATTTAATCCTTTCATCACGTTGATTTTCGATTAAACATAAAGTATGGAATTAATATCTATTATATTTAAGTTCAATCATGTTAGTTCTCTAATATTAGTAATTGATTCAATTAATGAATTTGAAAACTATTTTATCATGTCATTTAACCTCATCTAAGGATTTCTAAAATTAATATTAATTGGGAACAGTGGAACATTATCCCTAATCACTTTAGGTGATGAATCTTACATTGATGACTCAACTACCTCCATATAGTTCATATTATATCTAATAACTACCAATTGAGCTATCTTTGACTAGAATAGGTCATAAATAGTATGAAAATATAACAATCCCTATAAAAGATAATTTGGAGATCTCAAGTCAAATAATCACTTATATAATCATCATAATGAGAATTTTCATAAACATACAAGTAATGTTCCAAATGAAATTCTCATATAGTTTCAATTATGTGAACTTATTCTTTAACAATCATTCACACTTTTTTTAAGTATCTCTATACCTTAGTCTATGAGATCCATTACTTCCTTCATAAAGAAAAGCATATAATCTTTTTATGTTTTATTAATCTATAATTTTAATAGAACAATAAAAATAAATAATTGAAGGATAATATATTGATGCAAAATGAATCTCATAATTATAATATCATTTTCAGTATACATTTATCTTATGTATTTTACCATATACATCCTAATATGTATAACATAAAGTATGTTTTTAAATAATTATGTCACTAAAATACAACTAACCAATTGGCTATAGAGTATAAACTAGTATTATCAACTTAGATATCAAATTTGAATGGTTTCTATGTAAGGTAACTCCTTTTCACATATCTAGGGATACCTTACCCTCATAGGAAACCTACTTACAATGACCTCTTGCCCTTTATCGTAAGAATAAAAAAGAAAATTAGTAGTTATTGCAACAAATGCCTTAATTTTGTTAGAAGAATTCAATTGATAAACTTTTCCATAAAGTCAATGCATGCAAATTGGATGGCTCACATTTTTTTAACTTTCAAGCTTGATTAAAACCATTGAAAAATTGCATGGAAGTTTCCTACGGGCTGGAGATATCAACATAGTTTATATTGCTAAAGTAGCTAATAATGTTTGCTTGCCTATAGATGAAGGAGGGATTGGAGGATATTGCTTGATAAAGATTCTTTTTGAGTCAGATGGATCAACTCCCACTACATAAATCATGAGAATTTATGGTCCTTCTCTTCCAAATATGACTCATCTTAGACTATGTTTCATATATTTAAGCTAAGACACCAAATAAGATTGATGTTCAAATATAAACTGGGGGATGACTCTTTCACTAATTTTTTGTTAGATAACTAAAGTTAATTTGTGCCTTTAAAAGAGATCAATGTTTTCTCACAACTGGGGGATATAACACTCAAAGCCACAATTAGTCAAGTACTTAAATAGAATAATCCAATATTAGTCAGAGCTCCAAATAAGAAGTATTAGCCATTACTCCTAATTTCTCCCTTGAATCAACTAGTAATGACTCTATAATTTAGACCAATCTTCCTTATAGTTTGTTCTTTAACTCCTGCTATAGACTAGTAATGAGAAACAGAGGCCCCTAAATACATTGGAACAACTGGTGCGGTTACAAAAAGCTATTTAAAAGATCTTTTTCATCCTTTGGCTAGCTATTAATAAAAGACTTACTACCATAAATAAAGTATATTACAACAATTCCTTTTCAAATATCAATAACTTATTCTCCTCAACTCTTCAAACTACAGAAAACTTAACTCTTCAAACTACAGAAAACTTGTTCTTTAGTGTGGTGTTAGTCCTATAAGTTTATGAGTATGATCAGACCAAGACATAATATTTACTTGTTCAAATAACAAGTAAGGTGAAGTAAAGCAGACTCAGGAACAACGAATCTCTTTATGATAAACATATTCATTTTGAAAGTTCATTATTACAGGTAGCTCCTACAAAAGATCGAACTAATGACGTATACAATACTTAAATTCTCGACTCACAGCTTCGCTAGAAGCCACTAGTCACTTCCTCTCCTCCATCGAAAGATGCTTAGCCAGAAGCAACTAAGGGAGGCCTCGGCCCGAGAAGGGGAGAGTGACCGAGTGGTCAAAAGCGACAGACTATAAATATGTTGAAGTTTTTCTACATAGGTTCGAATCCTGCCTCTCCCACTCTTTTGTTGTAGACTTCAGTAGAAATTCAAATGGGGCAGATCGTGAGGTTGTTTCACTTCCTTGATACCTCACGTAATAGTGGTCCTACTGATGGAGACGAAAGAGCACCACCTCCTACTATGTTCTTATTGAAAATCTTGATAAAGGAAGACCTTGAGTCATCTTCAATGTCAATCAGAGAGGACTACCTATCCTAGGGCTAGGGAAAGCTTGAACTTAATTCCTGCAGTGATGAATATAAGCACAATTGAAATTCTTGGGGAGTTATACATTTGTGTATTGATAAGACCATTCACTATTTCTTGAAGCTCGATCCTCCCAGAAACTATCTACTTGAGACTGTCCCTTGACCCGTAGGTCCTGACATAAGGTTAGAATTCTAGCTCTTCCAGAGTGGTATCTCACTGATGGCTATAATAAAATGTACAACCTTCATCAGCAAATTTTCCATGTTCATTTAACTAAAATAAATAAAATGAATAAAATGAAAAAAGAAATAAACTAAAAATAAATAAATAAACTACTTTTTTTACTTATTTTATTATTTATTATTCTTTTTTAGATAAGATTCCTTTTTATTTTCATGAACAAGCCCATGATTATGGGTCTTTTTTTGTTCCAACAAATGAATTTTGATTTATTTATAGTTTCAAATTGAGTGGAATTTAAAATTCAATTTGAATTTTTAATTGAATATTAATTTAATTTAATTAATATTAATTAAAGTACAATTAATTATAGATTTTCTTACCCTTTTTATTACAAATATCAACAATATTTCTATTCTCCCTTCAACTCAAATAATAAACTATAAATACTACCTAGGGAGTTTTATGCCCTCCGAGTTTTATCAAATTGTAAATTATTTCTCAATTAGTTAAAAGAATGAAATTGACTGCTATTATGACAATACTAGGTAGCATAGATATCATTATGGGAGAAGCTGATCATTGAAATGATACTTGATATAACAGAAGCAATTGATAAAAGAGAAGTATAGGGTATGCATTCTTTTTCCAAATTGGAATCTTTAAACTTAAATGGGATCTATGGAATTCTAGGAATGCTTGTACCTATTTTTACTCTTATATTGGGAGTTGCAATAGGTATATTAGTAATTGTGTGGTTAGAAAGAGAAATATCTGCAAGGATAGAAATAACAAACTATTTTAGAATTGTTAACTATTTCCAAGCTAAGCACTAATATCTTAAATCATACATTGAATGAGATTAGCTTGTAATGGATAAGTAATGAAGTTAAAGAGTTCGAAGCATCAATTTACTAATGATTTATGGATTTCATAACTTATTGATTTGTATTACTAGTCATACTATAGCTAAGCTTAGGCTTCATCTAATGTGTTAGATGTGTTTGCATTATAATATGCTCCTTTTGTAACAAAATCTTATTCTTTATTCAATGAATTTAGCTTTCCAATAAATAGTAAAATTTTCTCATATTTTTTTTTTCTAATTAGTAAGTGTTTCACTTAAGTTCTTATTAAGAAAATGCACTACCATAGGCTTATTAATACACCAAATCTTCATTACTTGTATTATATGCACATATGAATCAAAAGATATTTACTTCTTAGTTAAAATGGGGATAGGGTCAAAGTTGAGGAATTTCTAAATAAGAAGATTAAAACAAAGGAAATTAGTAAAGTGTTTGAAATGTAAACTAGACAAATAAAGTAATTAGTAAAGTATAGTCCACATTACAACTTCAAATACTCAACGTCCTCTTTTTTCACTCCATCATCTCATCAAGAACATGGACTAATGCTATAATATCACACAAATAACTATTTTCTTTTCTTTTGTCAAATATTTCACGTATTAAATGTAAATATCAAAGTCCAATGTTAAAAAATAATTCCCAGTTTACATTTATAAAAAAATGCCATTTATTTATTAGGTAAACCCCACATTATTATGTTCTTCTCTTGATGAAACCCTGTTATTGATTTGATCCAAATCTCTTACTAATCTCTTAGTTTAGATAATGATGTTAAAATTTAAGTCAAGCTTATATTATGAGTTTTAATGAAAGAAAAAGAATTTTGAGTCTCAAAGGGATTGATAAGAGATATCTTATCAATTAGATATTTAAGATGAATATGTTAATTTAAAGATAAACTTTATCCTTTTCATATATACATATATCAATATAATCCCAAAATGATTTAAGAAAGTTCTAGAGATATATGCACTTAAAAACACATAAGGAAGAAACATATATTAATATAGAGATCTCATTCTCATATAACTCAAAAGCTCATAAGATTAAGTAATTTATTAAAAAACTTCCACACTTCCCTTTTAAACTCACTATCAAAACTCACTATCAATGTTATTTAGAGTTCATATATCTAGTTAATTCAACCATTCAATACATACCACCTTCATACTCAATTGGTTTAACCTTATAGCATGCATAACAATCAAATCCATTTGGAATTAATTAAAAGAAAACTTTCCATTTATGCACATTATAAGGCATTTCCTCTCACATACTTAAACCTACTTTTTCCATAATATAAAACTAAAAAAAATTCAAAGAAAAGCAACTATCACACAAATAAGAATCACTAATTACTAAATAACTGAAGTAGAGATATGATGTAATAAAAAAGCAAATCTAATTTTTTGGGTTGCTTAGCTTGACTTAATGCCTCTTTCTTTGATTAATATAATTTTTACATACTCTCCATTTTGAAACCTTTATTAAAAGAATTAAAAGAAGATCCATAAATGTGTGTCTTCTTTCACATTCCCTTTTTATCCATTAAGAGAGGTTGAATCTTCTTAGTAATGGATGAATAGGTTTGACTCCTTGTCTAAATGAGATAAGATTACTTGGAAGAGGCTCCCATTTTAAAATTTGATCTTACAATATAGAGGGCAAAAGCCTCTTATTGAGAGCTGGTAATGAAACGTAAGAAACATTACCTAACAGTTGCAATTTTGGATAGCCATTTATTTCAATAATAGTTTCCAATAATTCAACCCCAAACTAAATTCCTCCTTTCTCTTTTAAGAGGCTGTAAAATGATAACTTTCCATCCATTCAATAGGAATATATCCATTAGTAGCAGTAACTTTGCCCTTTTCTTGTTTGGTTGTTTTTTTAGAAATTAAAATTAAATTAATTAATAAAAAGGAAGTAATAAAGACTAATGGAGAATAGTATCACCCTGCAATAGTTACGAAGCACAGATGGAGATACTACATCAAAAACCAATTGAAAACACGACACTGTTTGGACACACTAAATAAACAACACACAAAAATGACAACAACCTTAGCAGTCGTTCCAAAAAGGTAAAAGAACCGAACTCATCCTTTGAGTTTTATGGGATGTTCCAAATTAGGGTTGGATGTCCTAATCAATCCATGACTCGATCCGCAACTCCCTTCTGGTAAGAATCTTCCCATTCATTGTGACTGAAACTACGTTTAAATATGGCTATTTTACCCATCTTCCTTTATTTTTGCAATGGACATAGAGACCATGGAGAAGCTACTGAACTCACCCATCAAGTTGCAATATCTGACTTACTTAGTTAAGATCTGACTCCCACTAATGATCTAGTTCCATTTCCCAGCATGAATATTGTTCTTTCCCTTTCTGAATGATTGATTGTAGCACTAAATCATCTAAACATTCCATGTTGTGAAACTTTTCGCTGATTTCTTTCTTTCCATATCTTTTAGGTAGATATGGCAAGAAATAGCACCTTCCTCTTCTAGAGTGGAGTGGAAGCTTGTGCTTCTACTAGGAACTTAGCTGCCTCAATGAGTGAATTGAATGTCCATTGCCAAGAGAGTAAATTTTTTATCTTGTTCCAAATAACAATGGAAAAAGGGCATAGAAAGAACAAATAGTCCTTGGATTCAATTCCTCTTATACACAGACACTAAATTTGATCCAAATTTTGGATAAAGTGAAGTCTATCCATTGTTACTACTTTATTGCTTACCATTAGCCATATAAGGAAAGTAGAACTAGTTCTGAGAATATTACACCAGATAACCTTGGCGCAAGTATCATCTTGATCAGGGTGATAGAACCATTTCCTGTAGATTTTGCTAGAGAAGCTCTCAATAGGAGACCGATTTCATAGAAAGCAATCCTATAAGTTAGTATCAGGAAGGTATGAAGGTTTTAGATGATGAATTGCATCAGGAAACTAAAGTCATTCATTATGATTGATAAGAGTAGCCACCTTAGATTTATGATCTCACTTTGGAAAATCAGAAATAGCAATGAGGTTTGAGGAAAGAGGACTAGAGTCAGTCCAATTATCGTGCCATAGGAAAGCAGTTTGACCATTTCCAATTTTATAGAAAACATCATTTGCAACTTCTTCCCTTTTTCTTAAAATTTGATTGAGGAACCAAGAATATGATGGCCTTATAAATAGGGATCATATGTTGCTCCCTTTCAAAAAGTAACTATAAAGCTATTTTATCCATAATGAATACTTGTCCTGGGTCATTCTCCAAAGCCTCTTAATCAGAAAGACATTATTAGAAACTCTTAATAATTATGACCCATTCCTTTAGCCAATTTAGCTCTTTATACAGGATCATTCAAGTCAAGTTTTTTTGTTATTGGGATAGATGAATTGGCGAATTCGTAGGTTCAATTCCTATTGAATGCACGCCAATGGAACCTTCCAATAAGTTTATTGGAATTGGTTTCATTTTTAGTTTCATTTTTTAAGGCTATATGGATTCGAACCGTAGACGTTATTGGTAAAACATATCAAACTTATTATTATCAAAATGATTCGAACTGTTTCAAAGAACCAACGTGCGTCTTTTACATGAACTTCACTGGAGAATAAATTCAGGGAAAGTAGAATAGAAATTAGTACGCTAAAATATGATGAGAATATGATCAAGTAGACAAACTGAGCACGCCAGTAATAAGTACTCTATGGTTTGGGTCTTTAGCGAGTCTATTGATAGAGATCAATCGTTTTTTCCTAGATGTGCTGACATTCTTTCTGACTTGCTCCTACGGAACCAAGAGGTCGAAAAAATTGAGAAATATCGATCTTATACATACGCGAGGAATCGAAGGGATTTGGTCTTATACATACGCGAGGAAGGTCAACGAATGGACACTAAGATGAAATAGGCCCGCTAATATACCCACTGTCCCTACTGCAATATGGTGAGAGGCTATTATGCCTGGAACAAAAGGGTCAAACCCTTCCACACCCCACATGGGATTTACAACTTGGACTTTCCCGGTGAATCCATATGGATCGAACACCCATATTCCCTAACCATACAATCCAATTACATGAAAAGTGCCAAAACCAAAACAGGACACCCCTGAGAGAAATAAATGAATTCCAAAGATCTTAGGTAAATTCAAAGAGGGTTTTCCTGTACGTTCGACGCTATAACGTCAATCCGATTAATTCTTAACAAATTAGTATTTGCAATTTATGGGGGCCGTTTTAGCTATATATGAAATCCCTAATTAGTTCTTGTTAATGGTAAAAAGGAGGTTTTGAATGTAGAGGTTGTTCTTATTTTACCCGAGGGGTTTGAATTAGCACCCCCTCCCCCCCGATCGTATTTCACCATAGATGAAACCCATTTCTCGATTCAATAGAAGTCAAAGAGGTTAATAGAATAAGGTCTCAAACAAGGAGATATATATGTAAAAAAATCAGGTCCGATTTTAAGGGATGCTGAAGGCAGGGCTAGTGACTGAAGTGAAGTCGTAACAAGGTAGCCGTACTGGAAGGTGCGGCTGGATCACCTCCTTTTGAGGGAGAGGTAATGCTTGTTGGGTATTTTGGTTTAACACTACTTCACACCCAAAAAGAAGGGAGCTACATATGAATATAAGTTCAATTTGTCGACGGAAGTGTTCTTTCGTTTCTCGACAATGAAGTAAGACCACGCTCATGAGCTTATTATCCTAGGTCCAACATGGGAAATGGGTGCATAAGGATGTTGTGCTTAGCCTATAATACAATCATAAAGTTGAAAATACTAGAGATTCTTAGAGACATTCCATCAGAAAAGCTTCCTTGACCAATCGAGTAGATCAAGAAAACAACAGTAGCAGCTGCAACAGGAGCTGAATATGTAAATACGTAATTATCTTGAATATATTAACTATTTCTTTATTTTTCGATCGCCTGGTTTTTTATATTTTTCTTTATTGAGGAATAACTTAAATCCCTCAATAAAATACATCTTGTAGAAATACCAATATATATTTCATTCTATAGTTTTCGATTACGAGAAAAAATTAACACAAAGGCGGAAAAAGAAATCCTAGCAACGTGAAAATGTGAAACAAACTTTCATGACTATTAATTCGTTTGACGTTAAAAGTATTTTTTTTTCTTTTTTACTTATAATTTACGCAAAAACTATTAGTTAAGTTAATCAAAGTGATTAATTTAAATGAAACTTGACTTTCGAAAAATCTTTTTTCATGAGTGGATTCTCTGTTTTTTTCCCTTCACCTTAGGTTTACATATATCGGTCCATTTAACTTTGGTTGTTGTATGTAACATCTCCACTAATATTTCAACTGGTCACTTCTCAAATTGGTTGTACTTATATTCTCTCTTGAATTGACGATCGCTTGGGAGAATCAATTGTGCTATCCAGCCCATACAATGCTCTAAACACAATTTTTATTCTCACCTCTTGGATTGTTTCATTTATGTTGAAATTGTAAAGTATTGGTGGCAATAAACAGAAGAATATCGTCTAATGACATCCCACAATTTCAAATTTAGTCCATTGTTGCACAAGAATGTATGGTTGCTCGTATTTATATTGAAATTATAAAATATTAATGAAAAAACGTAAGAAATATCTTTTAAAAGTTTGTAAAATTTAAAATTTAGTTTATTTATTGCATAAGAGAGTATATATATTAGTATTCTTTTTGGAATTGCAAATTGTCAATCATAAAAGATTAAATTTATCTTCTAAGAATATATAAAATATTTAAGGTTTAATTTTTTAAAAAATAAAATAAAAATTAATTTTAATTATATAAATCTAAAAATATTTTATAAATTTTAAAAAATCCAAAATATACAGACCTTTTATACTACAAAACAATCTTCTGAACTATAAAAAACCTTGCCTATAAGGTTTAATTGACAAATTATTAAAGAGGTTTATTAAAAAAAGAAACAGCCACTCCATCTTCTTCCTGATAAAAAAGAGCCTGTTTCCATCATTAAGTATATATACTAAGAGCGAACGGGATGGACGACCACGCAATCCATCCCGTTCGTCCATTTAATCCAGCAGCTTATATTATTCTTTATTGAACACGCAATCTTCTGACCCTATCTTATTCTTTCTTTTCTTATTTTCTTCTTTCTGTTTATTGAATGTTGTGTCTTCGCGCGATATACACGCAATCTTCTGATCCAAATATTTTGTCAG